>JAMKCH010085282.1:0-42283 GCA_023653785.1 Ophioderma brevispina
CGTCAAACCCTTCAGATCACTAGACATCCGATGAGCAATAGTCGGCAATGAAAAGATTGCATTTGTCGATAATCGAGGGCTAATATCCAAAAAAGCGAATGTGTTGAATACCTCTCGGACTTTAAATTATCCTTGGCACTTTGGCAACCACAGAGGGCGTTTTAAACCAATCCCATGATACATTGCAATGTGCCTATATTGTACTGTACTAAACACATGTCAGTACTTAGGGATAAAAAGTGTTCAAGAAGTTTAAGAACGACAATCAAGCTAAAAATTTTTTTTTTTTTTTTTTTTAAAAAAAAAAAAAAAAAAATGTTTTTTTTTTGGCCTAAGCACATGCACATCTTATTGCTGGTGAGATATCTGCCCTCTAGAGAGAATTTTGCGGAGTATCTTTTATGTCTGACCAACGGGCATCAGCAATGAGAGTCTCCCAAGGGGTAAATGTCCAAGCAGCATTTATCAGCATTGGGGCTCTCGAGGGGAAGACGTCCCGACTGGCATCAAACCCTTCAGATCACTAGACATCCGATGAGCAATATCCAAAAAAGCGAATGTGTTGAATACCTCTCGGACTTTAAATTATCCTTGGCACTTTGGCAACCACAGAGGGCGTTTTAAACCAATCCCATGATACATTGCAATGTGCCTATATTGTACTGTACTAAACACATGTCAGTACTTAGGGATAAAAAGTGTTCAAGAAGTTTAAGAACGACAATCAAGCTAAAAATTGCCCAAGTACTAGCACTTTGAAATGTTACGAATAGGATTTTTGTGGGATCACTTGACCTATTGCGGTGAAATTTCCAACTGGTGCATTGTGGGATGAACTCAATACACTCTCTGTAGCAGCCACAACCCTGAACACAGTGAGGTGAATGAGGTGAATCAGACTCAGTCATACTCATCCAAATTTTCTGGTTGAATGAATTGATGCAAACAGGATACACACAAGGTGTTTTCATCTTGTATCTTCATAGTTACAAGGACCATCTGCCAGCTACATAGAATTGGGTTTTGCCTCAAGTGTGGAAATGAAGGTGACTTAGTAATTGACCTACTTTTGACCACTGAAAACCTTGGGAATACCAAAACCTACAGTCTGATTAATAATTTGTTGGACAGAATCAAACACATGCGAGTGTGGACTGCAACGCGTAATTGGTCAAAGTATGGGCCGATCCTCCGCGTAGCTTATTGCACTTACAAAACATTTTCCAGCAGTTGCTAATTTGAAGATTCTTATTTGTCAGTCATTAAAAACTATCAAGCTGTGGTCCAAGATTACAAATCAACACCTCATTTATTTGTAGTATTGAGATAGTGCTTTACCATTTTAGATTATTAAAAAATGCTGCCAAATCAATTTTGATGAAAATAGAACATTCGCTATGGAGCATACAGTGTAAGTACTGTATAGCAAGATTTTCCATTACTTTTCAAACTGGTAATAAATTAATTATGAATGTCACAATAGTGCAAACCTCGTTTGTAGTCCAATAGAAAGAAGGAACTGTCAGATTTACATAGGGTCCCAATTTAAGTGAACCACCATCGCCACACACACAGCAGGAGCTGTGATTCATAATAGGTGGAGACAACAAGACTACCCACACACAATCTTAGTACACTGGACTTCTCAAATGATGTACCCTTAGGTATTCTCTGCTGAAATACTTCAACTTGAAATTGACAATCAAGACCAAAGAATAGTTTCTGTTATATAAGATTTTTTTTTTCATTTTCTCTCTTCAAAGTGAGATATTTGAAATTATAGGCGCTGGATGCCTGCCCAAATATATGGCAGCATTGCATGGTTTACATGTAGCTAGTTAATTCTCTGGGTGTTTAAAGGCACACTAAGATCTGTATGTTGGATATAAAGTATGTAGGCCTATATGCAGTAAATTCATATATAAATTTTTAACTCAATATGATCCTACATGTAGATTTCTGAATTGGTATTTGGTTATAGCAAAATTAAAGTGAAAATGAAGGGCAAATTTTAGTTGTTTGATTCAGTATTCAAAAAATACATAGGCCCCTATAGGCTGAATTTTGTATTGGACCAAAAAAATAAATTAGAAATGTCAAAATGTTTGTCCAGAGAATTTTCAGCGGGGGGGTTGACACTTAGCGCCTGTCGTCTTTTGCTCCTTTACCCCTCAGTAATGGCTATGGCAAAATACGAGAGTTTGTGCATACCAACGAAATTTATAGTCCCTCCTGTATCTATTAACCTCATTGTATAGAGTTACATGTTCACCGTTTGTAACCATGATAGTAACAAACTTCGCATTGCAAGACTCGGCTATATATAGCGCCCTCGATTGCACCAAGGTCCATCCCAGTTTAAGGGGTTCATACACTGAATGTTTCACAATGTTAATTATTTTGTTTTTCAAATGCGCCTATTTCAGTTATTTCACAGTCGAATTTGGTATGTTTAGTATCAAAATTTAGCTCCTTTAATGTTCTTTAGGTTTATTTAATCTATTTTATAAATCAAGGTTATATATTTTGCTACAGCCCTTGTTGTCTACAAATTCGGGTCCCTTCAATTGAAATCCCCTGGAAATAGTTTAGTTCCTTACGATTTGTTTTTGTAAAAAGAACTTAATTCACCGTTCTATATTATAGCAATTCAGAAATTCACAGCTTTTATATAACACCAATTTTATGTTTTAAGTCCAAATAGTCTACAAGATTATCGCCTATGTATTGTTATCCCCGAGTTTTGCTTGGACTTTTTAGTGCTGTGTCTCACCCCTTAAAATCTAACCCGAGTCATTAAAGCGCCCCCTGTAAACCAAGGTCCAGGGACCACTGTTCGTCCACAAGTGTCATCTCCTTATTTTAATCCTCCTTGTTAAATGGGAAATGTTTATGTTTGAAGTTAAGCAAAATAGGGATGTAAGACTTCCTGGAATTGCAAAAAATTTGGCCATAATAAAAAAAAATTCTGGAAATGTAAAAAAAGTTTTGTTTTTTTACATTTCTGAACTTGGATGATGTTATTTCAGAATAAAAAATATGTATCCACATGTTTTTGTGGGGACCCCTGTAACTCCTTCCATAATCTTTTATGTGTTTGGAGGATTCGCCCGTAATACAGTATCGTGCGCAAGCATTTGACCACTAGGCCAAGGGCCAGATACATTTTCAGGAATTGTCTGATGTACCCACTTACATCCCTGGTAAAATATCAGTGTGAAAGTGCTGTGCCTTTTATTAAATGAGTAGTAGCAAACATGGAGAGGAAATGTGCCTCAACATACCCAATGGCAAATGTATTTATGTTGAAGTACTGCACTCGATACTTAAAAGCAACTTGCTTGAAAAAAATCACCAGCAGAAATAGAGATACGGGTCCCAGTGGTATAATGGATCAATATTCTATTACAAATTTGATGAGACATTATTAATTTATGTGTGAAAAAATTGCAAATTATATATGTGCATGCATAAACCAATATTGTTATTATGTAGGCACCCATAAATTTCCATAATTTACTTTTTATCCCCTTGGCTTGAAAAGCAGAGGGGGATATTGTGATAGAGAGCATGTCCGTATGTATGTGTATGTGTGTTCCAGTTTGGTTAGCTTTTCTAACCAAGGTTAGGTTTTCGTTTTTCAGGTATCCTTCAAAAAGTTGAAGTCCGATTGAAACCAGACTTGGGGTTAAGGTGCAATAGGGGTTCCCTCATATGAGCATGATGTCAAGGTCATGGACCAAGGTCAGAGGTCATTTGAGGTCATGTTCCATACTGCCAACTTGCCAGGGGGATGACGCAAGTTTACTTGCAGTATTTTTTTAATTGGGGATAAATTCTAAGGAATCTTCAACATGAGTTTATGAGATGAATTTATATTTTGATTGTTAATTTTAGAGATGAATTTATAATTTGATATTGTTAAAGTGAACATTTCCGGTTAAATTTTTACGATTTGTCAATTCTAAAGCGTTTGCTTATTTTTAAATTTGCAATCTTGATTTCCTTACATAGAAATTTTTTTTAATTAAGTGGAAGGAAAATCTCCAATGTTAACATTTTTTTAAATATTTACAAAATTTGCACACACAAAAAATAATCATGGTGAAAATACAGCTTAAAAGTTCATCATCCATATAGGAAACACGCCTCATTGTTTCCAGTTCTGTGGTTTCAAATTTTGCCGATGGCTCAACCTAGCATGGCAGATCTGAAACAAGGTGACCCCAACTGTTCTGAGTTGGCAGATCTCCGAATTCATAATTCTTGGGTTACAATTTTTTTTTGCATGTGTATGAAATAATAACGTGTAACCTGAGATGGGTGTGCTGACTGAGGGGATGACAGTGATGACTTTGTTTTAAAATTGGAGTCCCTGTAGTTATTTTGAGAGATGGCTGATACTACAGCCTCAATAGGATGCACTTTTTGTAGGTTGAACTTTGAGCTTGTGAAAGTGTATTCCCTCCTAGATAAGCACCCATTGCCTATTAATAAAGGCACATCAAGAAAAAAAAAATTATAAAGAGGGAGGGTAAGTTAAAAGTGATTGAACCTTACTACACAACTCTTATCTTGCATAAAATTAACCCTAACCCTAATTATAACCATAAATGTAGTCCCGTGGGCAGGCTTGTAAACACTTTTGCCAAATTTGCCCCCTCCCTTTTGGGGGGAGGGGAATTTGGGAGAAATCCCCTTTTGAAACAAATCTCCACTCCCCTTAAAAGAAATCCTGGGACTTACAGGGGCTGCCCAAGATTTATTTCATGGTATGCATAACATTTGCAAGGAGAATGAATAAAAATTTCTCCTAAGTACCCAAGTTTTCCCCATCTATGTCAAGGCCATATTTTCTCTTTACTTCAAGTGCTCAAATCTGACAGGAAGGAGCATCATGTATTCCTCAAATAAAAAAAAGTTTAAAATAAATTTAAAAAAAACCTTGGTGCCCACCCAATTATTTTAGTTTTGAGTTTATTTGTTGAAAGAACAATCAATAAATCATTGCATGCAGAAATTTCTCCTGTACTTTTTCAATAAAAGGGGTTCAAATAAAGTAGAAAATAGCAACAAAACAACATCAGTTCATTTCAGTATTAAGTTCATTTGTTGAAAGAACAATCATTTGGCACAGAGAATTTTCAGGAAGCTGAAATTACATTTTAATGGGTAACTTAAGAAGTAGTCTACTTGAGGCCCGCATATCATTAATTGGACAGACACGTCCACAGCTGAAAAACAAAATTCTTGGTATTTATAGATGTAAATTTAAAAGAACAATTTGATGAAGATGTGTTTTTCCCCATTAATTAATTTTCCATTTTGCTTAAATGCTATTGCAGACAAGAGCAAAGCAAGTCACTCAACAGTGAGCTCTTGCATTTAAATCCTATAGTCCATTTGGAGAACAATGAAAGAATCAATAATTCCAAAATTGTCATGGTGATTCACCCCAGGGATTCTTACTTGGATCCATGGCATCATTTAATTATTACTTTGTAAGGTGATTAAAACTGGGCTTGCTTAAATAGGATGGGGATGATTCCAAATCAATTGATACCACTGCAAAGTGATGAAGGGCCGCAGGCTTTGTTATGAAAGCTTGTCAAATTACTGAGGTCCCCGTTGTGGGTTTGCGACACAGTTGAAGAAACAATTTTGGTAAATTGATTGGTCTGTGTGTGCGGTTGTAACATTGGATCACATTATAGTCGGGGATATTTGTTTGACAGGATTTGATGGATGGAAAAAATATTTATTTGCCTATTATACTATCTGGAGGGTACTTTAGGTAAGGACAAGCTGAAATGAGTAATAGCATTGATTTTGATCAAAAGCCTGTCAGCTGTTTGTACAGTGGTCCCAAATTTTGTGAAATTTGTCTTGGTTTGCATAGCGTTTAGAGACCTGGGCCTCTGAATTAGTGCTGTCAAATAACCAGGAATTTTGTATTACATGTAAGATAGGCAGTATTATGTGTATTAGGATAATTAACCATGGTTTCATTCAATCAGAACTGATCGACATGGTTATATTAGACACAAATGTTCCAAGATTTGGAAATATTGATTTAAAATTTTGGAAATTTCAAAACAAATTCATCATTAACAACAATGCTGCATTCTATCTAAATAAATGCCCATTATAATTGTCACCCTTTGTGAATGCCCCAAAACACATTTTACCCCAAAGCACTCCAATTTTACCAAAAACACTCTAATTTTTCACCAAAATTCACTCTTTCACCATAACTTCTTTTTTTCACTAAATATTCAATATATTTCACCAAACCCAACTGTTTTTAGCCTAAAATTCAGTTCTAATAAGTGCTTCCCTTTTGGAAAATGTCAGCACTACAGGGCAGTTTTTAGGAACAATATGGTAGATCAGAAGAATGAAGTTTATTTAGTTGATTAGTTTGCTTTTAATTTTTTTTAATAAAATCATAAGATTTGCTTGTTCTGCTTGCTCTGTGACTCAAGTTTCATCTAATAATATGAATATCTTTTGATTTTTCAAAAATTGCCAGCCGAGATAATCCAACTTTTAGGGGCTGCACGACCTCAGCTATTTTGGTAGTCGACTAGTCGGCACTAAATAGTCGCGACTACGACTATCTTGGCGATTATTGGTGGTCAAAATTTGGTCAAAAGTTCAAGCTTAAATTGTTGTTTACGATACAGTTAAATGTTCCTGGTAATTTGGGGTACTGATACGAGACATACTACACACATTGTACACATATCTAACTCAAGAAAATGCACTTTTATTGTTGTTTTGTAAGTGTTTTTTTTTTCCTTTCATGCAAACAAACAATCATGAAGTTTAATAAATGGCAAGTGCCAAGTTTACATCAATGTCTCAATTGAGTCAATTCTATTTACTTACGCAAGTGAAATAATTCCTTCCATGGTGAATATTCCAGTCAAGAACACTACGCAAAGATATGATGAAAAAAATCAAGACATCGTTCTAGTGGTGCTCTTATCATAAAAGGATTACGATTTAAAAAAATGAAAATTTTCGACTCGTTTACGGAAGCGAGAGTCTGTTTAGCTTGCGGGTTTTGATGGAAGTACTGGTTATTTATAGTGCATTAAACGAAAAACAACATGCGGATATTCATAATGACTCGGGAAACACGCAAGTTACAATCAGTTTGAATAGTATTACTTGCATATGTACAACATTTCTAAGATCATTTTTAAGCTTTTTAAAGTTCCAACACAGCTCATTGAAATAGTCGCCAAGTAGCTGCATGATAGTTGTGATCGTGACAATGGCCAATAGTCGCGACTACGACTTTAGACGACTTAGTCGTGCAGCCCTACCAACTTTATAAAAGTGCTGCCAACCTGTAAAATATACAGTATACAGTGTAGGGTCTATTTATCTTGTAACCAAGATGGTAATATCATTTTGTCAAGCAAAGTAAAATAATATGGTGAATGGCTTCATCTTTAACCCCTCGGGCCAGAAGTTTAATTCTGACAACAGGTAGCCTTTTGATGGGCAATCCGTTTTTCTCATCAGTATTTCGGAAGCCTCTGCTATTAGAGATGACAACACCTTTAGAATCAGTACACCTGAGAAGTTCATGGGGTGTCAGGTTCATGTGTGTCATAGTTTTTTTTTTTTTTTTTTTTTTTTTTTTTTTTTTTTTTTTTTTTTTTTTTTTTTTTTTTTTTTTTTTTTTTTTTTTTTTTTTTTTTTTTTTTTTTTTTTTTTTTTTTTTTTTTTTTTTTTTTTTTTTTTTTTTTTTTTTTTTTTTTTTTTTTTTTTTTTTTTTTTCATGTACCTAGGACAGGGGTTCTCAATTTAATTAGCTGAAGGGCCAGAGAATACTGAACACGTATGAAAGTTCCCTACTTGAGGGCCAAATACACCTGAAATTCTCATGTTTACCTTTAGGCCTATATTTTAGAGCAAGTTGAGGGCCAAAAATCAATGGTTGACGGGCCGGATTTGGCCCGCGGGCCGCCAATTGAGAACCCCTGACCTAGGATATAAAATGCATAGGTAGGTAGGCCTATTGGGATCGTCACAATTTAAATCTTTTCTATTATGTATGTTTCGTACAAAGTCAGGTTCACTGTCAATTAGAATTGCAAGGGGTGCACAACTGTATTTTTAAAATTCTCCATTAATAATGATGCATTATGGGATTGGCGCATAGAAAAGTTAAGGATTTTCTTTTGAGATTCAATTAGATAAAAATGGTTTGTGAAATATTTACTATGTACCTTTTCCTTATATTATAATAAAGTTGTATAATTTTGTCTTTCCATAAATATAAACTTAAACATTCTTTTGAATAAGTTTATTTTTTATTTTGAAGAAAAGCAGCATAGAATTTGAGGAATTGAGCAAAAAGAATACTGATTCATGATTAATTTACATTGTAGTAACACAAAAGTTTGAAGGAATCTACATCTGTTTCTGAATCATTCCTCCCCAAAATTGACCCTAAATAAATAGCAAATTGTAAATCTGGTGAAATAACTTTAAGCTACACAATTGACAACACAATTTGTAACACGTCAATTATCTGATTTTTAATAAGCAGATAATTAACAGATGCTAATTTGTTAATTGCTGTGTCAAAACACAATTATAGACCTGATTCCAATCAGCTTCTATGATTACACTTTACTGTAAAACAAACACACCAAGTTGGAGAGCTCATCATCTGTGAATTGCGCAATATTCATTCTCAGCTAACTTTGTGTCCTTAATAATAAATTCTGAATGGTTTCAGATACTCCTACCACAACAGCCTATTTAATCAGAGTGCTGTGACCTTGTTGAGATGGCGGTGGTTTTGTCTCTCATCAAGAGGTCAACTCTGTTTCCTCATTGGCTTCTCAAGTTCACATTTACTTTGGAAATTATGAAGTGTGATACTATGTTAACAATTTACATTATTCTTGACATGTTGACCCCCTGTGGGTTCAAAGAGAAAGTAGTAAATCCAGATTCTGAAGACAATAAAAGTGAAGTGAGTAATAATGAATTTAGATGGAGCATTCCCAGGAGTGAGTGCATTTAGAGACATGAGTTTTTAAATAGAAAATGAATAATATAACCATTCTAATACTCTTTTGACACTTCTCATTAGGATAATACACTCATGAATTACTTTCAACAGAGCTGGGTGCTCTTTTCCTATATCCTCATTATACAATAAAACTTGTATCAACCATATATCACATATATTTTTCACATAAAAGAATTTGTCATGATTTATATTTTGGATAATTTAAAATATCCTACCACTACAAATCGGGCAGTGGACCTTTAGATGAATGAACCATATTCATATACACATGGTAATTGGTTGGGGATTCTAAAGTTAAGCATTTTTTTTTTAAATTTCAAGTGCAATTCAAGTTGCCAATGTGTGACATCTTTAACAAGCATATCACTTTGTAGATATTCTCTGAAATCGTCATATATTATTCTAAGAATAAAACCACCAGAAAATTATGATAAACCGCATTTGTTACATGCTATAGTGACTGAATCGCACCTGAATGTGTATTATCCATTCCACCAAACACACATTTTTAATGAGAAAAATAAACTGTCTATATTAATTATTGATAGCTAAAGTAAGTTAAAGTTACAAAATTACAAAATTTGGAAAGCAAACAAGCATAGCAGGAGGAAAGAGTAACTCTTGACATGGTCAAGATGTTATCAGTTTGACATACAATATCCTAAAGGAAGGGCCAGCTTGGTTTACTGATGTATAAAGAGTCACATTGCTCACCTGTAGGTGAATGGAAACTGCCTAGAGCTACTGCTACAATTTGGAAACAAACTACCTGTCAAGGTTCAACCATAACACTTCCGTGGTTCAACAAACCGAACAATTGGAGCACTTAGGCCTAAGTGATGCGGTGGTGGTGAATTGACTTCAGGCAGCATTTGAAGCTGACCCTATTTCTATGTTTTTTAGTTGGCTTCACAGTTTGGTTGTATGGCTACCAGATTATCTGAGAAAACAATCTTACATCTCCCATCACAGTAAAAATTCAGTAGAAAGCATAGTGGTGAAGTAGTAAATCCAAAGTTTTAAATCTGGTTTTGTCCCCGTGAACGAGGCTGGCCGGATTCACCTCACACTCGCAGCAACCGCCCTTACTCCTTCCTTCCATTTCACCCGATTCAATGCATCCTCCATTCTCAACCCAAACCTCCTACTCTCCTCCACTTGCTTCTTCCAAGTGTTCCAATTGCTTCTTCCAAGTCTTCTTTGAACTACAGGTGTATGTGGATGGACATATGGACAAGGGTATTCACTGAGAAATGCAGGCTGACATGAACACTTTGGGGCACAGGTCTTTGCACTGTAAATACCGAACGTTGTCATCTATATGTGATATTGTTTTACTAACCTAAATTTATCCATGATCTTGCCAACACCTATGACAGAGGAGTGCAGCTGGACTTCTCAAGACTTACGACTCTGTCAACTGTTACAAGGTCTTTGGTAAGCTCAGGTCCACAGACTTTGGTGGGCCCCCTCCTAGAATAGTTTAAAGATTACCTTGGTGACAGGTGGCAGAGGGTGGACATTGGCTGTACTAAATCTCAGAAAGAGTTGTGTTGGCAAGTTGAAATGGATCCTTGGTTGAATGTTCTGCTTGTGAATCTGTTTTCTACTGATCCAGACTCCATGCCCAGAAAAAATGTTAGAATTGGGAAGTCCTTCAAGGAAAAATTTTGAAATTTTGGAAGCAGAGATATTTTGACATTCAAAATAAGGGCCTACAAAAAAATTATGTTTGTTTGCCCTTTTGGCATTGAAAATCGGTTGAGGGTCGGTCGGTCGATTTTTTTTTTTTTTCATACAGACACAGGAGAAATGCAAATGCTCAATTGTATTTAATCTAAACAAGTTTAATGTCTTTCTTTGATGAAAATGACATTGATCACACGACCAACATTTGCCAAAGCCTAAGGCGATTGGTAGAAGCAGCCACCAATACTTTTCCAACGGTCGACGGAAAAAATAATACTTTGGACTAGTAAGTTCTGGTTAAAAAAACTATCAAAGTTATCGCCTCCAAATTGACAAATGCGGCATGGTAATATACAACGTAAGCACCGTATTTTGCTGTGCAACTCACGCGTAGCTTGTTAGGTGCCATCTTTAAATCACACGCAATTGACAGTATGTACTAGAGTCATGGACATATTAAAATAATATCTAAAAAGGTGGTCAAAAATATTTTATGAGAAACACCCTTATACCAGAAGTCCCCCAAATTAACAACCATCCTTTGTCGAGTCGCCATACAATGTACAAAACACACCTATCGATAGTGGTCGAATTCAGCTACTCTATCTCTCCAGAACAGAAATTTCTTGTATTGGGACCGTGCACTAAGGCTCAGACTAGCTCAGACTGCATGCGTATATTTTGTACCCGAAAACGAACAGATGGAATAAAATGCTTGAAATGGTGCACAGGACATTTTCTGTAAATGATATTCTGAATTGAACCGTACATTAAATTGTTCTAACGTAACGTTTTCCATTCAAAAATTCTAAAAACTGCCGTCCGTCCGGTTCACAATTTGACACTCAGTTTGTCTTGACCCGGAACTCGTTGTCTACAAAATAGGGTGGCTAAGGTCAATAATGTGGTCAATAATGATTATACGTGCCTGAGTGGTTAAGTTATAAGTTATATTAGTTTATGTTCAAAACAGTTTATCCAGTAAAGTCTGAAGGCTTTTCAACAATTGTATACAGTATGTTAATGCTTTTGTATATGAAAGCGACACGTTTTTTTACGAAAAGTTATTCCTTTCTAGGAAGCTTTTTCTAGTTTGCAGTTCATATTAAAATGTGCCTCAACTACCGGAGCATGCTTGGAATTGGTTTGCCCAGAACTTTGGGGGGGGGGATGGTGTATACAACCGGATATGATTTACAATTCCATTTTGGAGTAAGTTTAATTTGATTTTTTTTTTCTTCTAAATCCAAAATTTAAACATTAAAAAAAAAAAAAAACGACCAGTGATTCCGATTTTTTGGTCGGTCGGAAAAAGGGCAAACAAAATTTTTTTAGGCTAAGAAGAATTACATTCGAAGAACTGGAGCGAAAATAAGAAAATTTACCCTGCTTCGGGAATCAGTTGGTTCCCAGACGTATCAAAAGAAATCCCCATGTCCATTCACTACTGCAGGTTATCTATAGACGAATCCGCACGGGGCAGCTCGGAAGGACACCCTCTACGTACACCGCCATTACTGGGGGGCATCCTGGCCACCAAACAACAGTACACACACGCCGAATATTGCCTTTTACGCGGTAGTAACGAACGAAAAGAATAATGTACAACCTACCTTTTTCGCAATTTTTAATAATTTCACCGTTTATTTCCATGGATTTCTGGAAGGATGATGTCCGGGACTGCCCTAAACTGGAATTCCGGGCAAGGTCGTACTGTTGTGTAAAAATTGAAGGTTATCTCGCCCACCTTGCGTGACTGAGAAAATGACCGCTTATGTTAGAAAACGTGTTAAAAATTGGTAATAACAGCCGCGTGAGAAAAATCATTTTTCGTAAAATCACACATCCAGGACAAAGTAACAACAGAATGTTGACATATTCCATGTACGTGAAAAATTTAATAGTCCCAAAGGACCCGATGTATTTGCTGAAAAACGTGTGACATCTTCCGAGGCGGGTTGTTGATGTTTTAGAAGGACGCTTCTGTGCCCCCCCGGCGTGCCCATGTGATTCGATTCGGAGCATCTGAACAAAAGTAGTCTCGTTTTCTGTTGCATGGAATGTGCTACGTCTGGACTAATCAGTAGGCCTACCGTGAAAATGACCGGCGAGTTACAATGTGGTATTTAGACTGAAATGGATCCGATGATGTGTTTTTGTTTTTATGTAGCCTATGTAGATGATGTACGGTGACATGTGGAACTAAAATTAATCATGTTTTAAAATGGAATTGTGTTAAAACAACAATCGTATTTAAAGCAAACTAAATGAAAATAATAAAAATGAAATAAGTTCATTCCACTTCATTAGAAGCTTGGCAGATTCGGTGGTTTTTCCTTTTGGGAACCGATGCATCTGGTACGGCTGCAGACATTCACATTCTTCATGTGTATGTGTCATATTTCACACGCAGTTCGTTTCCATTTGTAACTTTTTATCGCTATTTGTGCAGCCAAGAAATTTACATTTTTTTCCTGAGCCGCCCATGATGATATACAAATATATAGATAACAGTGAAAAAGTGTTGATTTTTGCCGTCAGAACTGATCAAAATTATCGCTTCTTTGTGGTAACACGTACAACGTAAACGCGGTGTATAACGAGAAATGCAAAAGATGCCCCCAGTCATGGCGGATGGTGAGTGCGCCGCCCACGGCGTAGGGGCGATCATAGTCGCCGTCGGATTCGTGTATAGGCTGACTGGTTTTCTCTTAAAATCAGACCTTCCTTTAGCCTTAAATCTGTTCTGGCATTGCCTGGTGAGGATGGTCTAACAGACAACTGCAAAAGTGCTTTGATCACCATTTGGATGGATTTGTCACAAGCCGGAAATTTCTATTTATTTATTTTCACTCTACCACCAAAAACAAAACAAAGCATCCTCAGGAAAACACAATCTGACCTTGGACCTTTCCCATTTGCTCAAGTTAACAAGTGCTTACCACTTTCTACCTGATTTTCAGACACAGAGGTGCAAATATGCTCATTCACCAAGGGCAAAGTTCATTTAAGTGATGGCTACTGAACTTTGCCACAGGAATTGAGACTATCAGTTTATAATGAGAATACGCAGTCAACATCCACTGCTTTCATTTTCAAAGCTCCATTGCAAAGTCACTTTCTGATAATGATATAACCAAAATTTAAAGGGGCATTTTTGTGATCCACAACCTCCCTCGTCCTCCCGATTTGACTAAAAAAGTTGAGATTAGGCCTATAGGCTATATCATCTGACTTGTTAGCCTTAGTAGTCCATGTGTACTAAATATTACATGTATATTCGGTCGTATCTGTAAGAAATTTGCAATTTTGTATTTTCTGTCCGTAAACGGCCTATGGGACCGTGGGAAACAAGTATTGCTCATAACACAAAATCACAAGATCAGAATCAACTCAAATTTTGTGAATAAACTTTTCTCAATGATATCTAGTGAACAATGGATAAAACAGAAGGTGTTAGAATCGGGAAATGCACCTTTAACATTAAAAGAATAATTTTAAAATCATGAATCTGAAAATTTGTCCAGAACTGTAAATCTGTAAACCAAATCTCACCAAAAACCTCACAAGAAGACTACCAAAAAATCATCAGCCACTGAAACTTCATTGAATCTCACTGAACTTTATTGAGAGTTTGACAATGCAAGTCTGTAGGTTGTAGGTTTTACATATTAAGCGCCAAGACCCACTAAACAATAAAGTTTATACCAGTGCTAGAGCTTGTTAGAACTCGCTTAATCTGTATTTTAACAACGAACTGGCGCTCACTTCTCCTTTTCATCCCGGATTTTCATCGGTTTCAAGATCTCATAAATCTCACTGTCTTAAAGTTGTTTTCAACTGAAGCTCACTAAAGCTCAGTGCTCACTAGCTCTACAGTGTTTGCTTAAATCCCAAACTCACTAAAACTCATTTTCATAAAAACGTGAGATTTAGCGTGTCTTAGTTCTGATATGGTTTAAAAAAATTGAAAGTTTTGATTTGGTGGATATACCAACACAAACATAGCCATTGGCATAGTTTGTGATGAATGTCAGACAGTTGATGTGCCACATGGTCACTGCTACTGTCAGGGCTAGCCATTCCAAGACATTTCCTTTTATGATCAAAGCCACTAACCAACAGTGTGTACATTGTTACAGGGCCCACCCATGACACTGTGACCTCATTACCAGGTCATAACCTGAAGGTAGCAATGCAACTCATTGTGTAGGACTAGGCTCTATCCTGCTGATTAGGATAGTACATCAATGACATGACACCACTGACTCTTTATCTCTGTAGAGAACATGATGACAAGGGGATTTTGTAGGCTTTGATGCTGATGTATGGTGGAAAGACATGGTTTATTTTTGTGCTGTGAATTTTTCATATACCTGTGCAAATTCTGAAATTTGTGAATGAGGACAGCTATAGTTATTCGCGGATTTTACCTTCCTGCGCGGAATTACCGTATTCACACGGTGGGATGCCACTTTGAAAATCTTGGTCAAGGTTATAACAAAGAGGTAGGCCTATCTAAATTACAGACCTACCATAGGGTCTGTAATAAATGCCCCGGGGACGTGAAATTTGTAAAAAAAAGGGGGGTTTTATTATGGGTCATTTGTGTAGTTCCATTGCAAACCATAGCCAGCACTGTCTGGAATGCCCTGGCCTGGTGCTCCTGCACAAAAAAGGATCAGCAGTGAAAATACAGTGCAGTGAGGATCAAGGCCTCTGGACTGTTCCCGGTTATAATGAGCACCAACACGCTTATTTTTGCTGATTACCAATAATACAAACGAACGAGCAGGCGGACGCTGTTTTCGCACTTAACGAGGTCAAAGTTCTGTGCATTACTACTGTGTTAAATATGTCACACTCGTCTTAGCAACTCCATAGCAACTACGAACATGCTATAGCCCACGCTATTTTGGAAGCCATTTTGGAAATTTACCAAAAACACCGTTCCTATCTCTGCTAGGGTAAACTTTTTGAACAAACCACATGCCTGACAATGTTCTTGGATATCTAAGGATCATTTTATATTCGAGGGTAGTCTGGCGAAATCAACGAGAAAGTGCATTTTCCGTGCCGTAAGTTTTAGTTGTAATGGGCTTGGGCGGTAAACATCTAAGCGCCCACCGTCCTCGCTGATTCAAGATGGATGTCCGACCTCTAGCCTTTTATTACTCTAACTCTGTGGTGAGGATGGATAAAAACCATCTCTGACTCAACACACCAGCGATGCAGTTCAAATTGCATTGCGCTACTGCTGTGTGGAGTCAGAGATTGTTTTCATCCAAGTATAAATAGACATTTAGGCTATAGGCCTAAATACAAAATGCAATTTGTGGTGATAAAGTACTAGTATTCAGCAGCAATCGACTGTTTAAAAGTGTTCATACTGTGTGAATGGTGTATAACATTAGACTTGACACCAATTTGAAGTATTGCGTTTCTCCTAATCTGCATTTAAAGGGGACTGTGCTATTCATATACCTTGTTGTGTTTGTTGGCTATGTACTTACCCAGGCCCAGACCTTATGTATACTCACAAATGTACTTAGGCCTATATTATGTATCACTGCTAGTATTACGATGCTTTTGTGGTCACAACAATTCTTTAAATCTTAGGATCAATATGGTTGGAAGGTCCCCAGTTTAAGAATGCCAGGTATGGTTCCAGGTTTCTATGATCCTATAAATAAGACCATATCAAAACTGTCTATTGAAATTGGGAAACCAGAGTTGACTCGGGGCATGAGAACGTAAAAGTACAATTCATGTTACACTTATATTTGTCATTCAGACTCTCTTTTTAAAGTAGAACTTTGAGTTGTTCAATTTTGTGCTATAGATTCACTTCAACATATTTAAACATGCACTCGAAACACCCCCACACTTTTGCAGTTGTTTTCCATGTAGGAAGGATCAGAAACCCATATATTGTCTAATGATCCCTGGATTTGTCCCAACTGCTTCCCTAGCTTCATTGTCCTTGAAAAATGTCACCTTTTGTGTTTTGTTCACAAATGGAAGGGAACAGAAAGGGAAACTCCCTGTTATTATCACTAAAGTCTACTTTTTAACCCCTTGAGCAACTACCGATTATTTTGATTTGTAATTCATAGAGTTATGTGATAACAGATAGGTCAGTTTTTATTGGTTATTCAGCAGATATGCAAATTTCTAATAGGCCAATTAGAGATACCATAAGAAAGGTGTTGGACCTCAGGGGGTTAAAGGGGCATTTGGTGATCCACAACCTCGTCCTCCCGACTTACCTCAAAAAATTGAGATTTTTATATCATCTGAACTGTTAGCCTTTAAGTAATCTAAGTGTACTTAATCTTACGTGCAAATTCGGTTGTATTTATAAGAAATTCGCCATTATTTTCTGTCAGTAAACTGACAAATTACAGTATAGTGACCTATGGGACCGTGGTAAATAAGCAATTATGCATAACACAAAACCGCCAGATCGGAATCAAGTGTAAAATGAATAAAAGGTGCTGGAATCACAAAATGTACCTTTAAGGAATACTATGGATGGAAATGATCAATATTTATATTATGCCACGAGAGATAAACTAAAGGTGACACAAACATACTTGTCCAAAAAATTGAATTCCTAATTTCTCCACATAAATATTGATTGATTGATTTCTAACTGAAGGAAAATTGACTTGCTCAATTTGAAATTGGGTTACCACTTTGAAAATGTGCCTTTCTGATCCAAGTTTCACAACCAAAAACCCATTCCTGGTAATGTCATGATTAATAATACATAAAGTTAACATTAAAAATGCATAAGAGATTGCCCTCTTTCTAGTGGAGAAATGAGCATAACCTATTTTTGACTAAATTGTGACGTACCGTACTTGTACCGGTTTTAGCTTGTTTGACACTGAAATGAGG
This sequence comes from Ophioderma brevispina, assembly GCA_023653785.1. Taxonomy (NCBI): domain Eukaryota; kingdom Metazoa; phylum Echinodermata; class Ophiuroidea; order Amphilepidida; family Ophiodermatidae; genus Ophioderma; species Ophioderma brevispina. The sequence continues at coordinate 17,654 of JAMKCH010085282.1, forward strand.
CTAATTGGGGGGTAAAAATGTTATTTAGATCAGTCTCGGCATATGTTGGTAATTTTAAATGACGCCAGACTTTGAACATTGATTGTACATTACATTGCTGTTTGAGTATAGGGATTGTCTTAGAAGTCAATTTAAAAATAGAATATTATAATTGATAGGAGGAAATGAAAAAAAAAAAAACTTGTAACTTGAAAATCGTCAAAGTTGTCAATTGTCAATAAGCGAGCCTTTTTTACATTTGATGGTGAGAAACAATGTTGAAACTTTAAAGTGGTTATCTTGCTTTTTAGAAAAAGGTAGTTCGTGCTCTAAAGATATGATTCATAATTAAAAAAGACTGTAGTCTTGCTATTATATTATGACCAGTGTCTACATGTAGGCTCTATTTACCAATATCAAAACATCATAAAAAAAATGCATACTGTGAAAGTGAAAATATTCGCGCTACATTAATGTTCGTGCTTTTCACACACTTTTGAGCAAGCGCAAAATTAAGAGCATGCGAAAATGTTTATTTTGTATGCAAATCTGTGTAGGATAGCTGAAAAGTGAATTTAAAAACAAGTGAAAATCCTAAAAATTGCAGAAGCGTAAAAAATTACACACGCAAAAATTAGCACTTTTACAGTTAGTCCATTTAAAATTAAAATTTCTCACAAGCAGTGAGACCAAAATTTTTGTTTGTTCTTAACCTAATAAAAATCGCACCCACTGATGACTCCAATTTGTATGAGTAGGAAGACGCGCTCAGTGCTATCGGTAGGCAGAAGGAACTTTGTTTGCGATGCCTATGAGCGGTATCCGGCACTGGATTTTAGTTTTCTCTGTTTTCACAGGAAGTGGACCATTGTAACAATCATAACTTAATCATTGTGGTGGTTTTATATCCTTGCAACATGTAAATAGTGGTAATGTTTTACTGGAAATAGATATTCAAATACAGCCTGTGGATTGATATTGCTATAACAGTTCGATTGTTTTGGTTATTGTTTAAAAAGTGAATTTCAATCAAGTTATTCTGTTTTTTTCTTTGTGTGTGCTCAGCAGATCTAACGGAGGAGGAGCTGAAGTTGTTGAATGATCTCGCAGAGCAAAACAGCAGCTTCTCAGGGAAATACATGTGAGTATTTGTGATTTTTCTCCAAAGTATTGGACCTGTGGTGTGTGTGTGAAGATGACAGGAAGGGGTTGAATGCGAAATCAAACCAGTGTTGTTTTTTTGGTCAGTTAGATTCTTTACCTTGATGGTATAACCTGGTCAATCCATCGATAGTTAATCTCGTCCCCTCCTCTTTTACACTTAAGAATCCGATCATACAATTTATGGAGATAATGTGTACAGAGGATATACAAATGCAGCATTCTTTTTTTTTAAGTTGGTGTAAAACACATAGAATAAAATAAAAACATAAGACTCAAATAGAGTAAAAATATTAAAAATTGTTACAAGCTTGGTAATTAGAAATATGTCCATACAAATTTAGAACTTATTTGTCTTGTTAAGTTGAAAATAAAGGGTATAAGAACCATTTAAATAAGGGTATTTTATTATCCACAAGCTTCACTCCTAATTTATTATGATCGAAATCAAGTAAGACTTTGATAGACTATGAAAGGTGTTAGTCCTTTGGGTCCTTAAACTATTTTAGGTTATTATTGTAGGAAAAAAGGTGTTATCACAGAATGTGCCTTAAATCTATTCACTAGTATAATGCCCAAACCTGCCTTTTCAAGTTGCTGGATCACTAAGTGTGTCCGAATCACATGTAACGATAATTGGAACACGATGTCTGGGACATGTCATGCATTCTAAACAGCATGATTCAGTGCTGTAGTTATGTAACCACTTAGTGTATTGATGTCCATTGGGAAAGAGGCCTTTATAATCCAAAAGGGGACTTGGTTGTATCACTGAAGATAATACAGGTCTCTCCCTTGCCAAAGAAGGTTAATTGATATGGAATAATCATATTACATAAAAATAACATAAATTATCTAGTTTCCCCCCCCCCCCGGATATTAAACAGTGGTTGTTTTTGTTGTGTAATGTGTGATTTGCACAAGCAAAGAGATCTGACACCATTGAGAGGATCTGATAATTGAAATTGATTTCAAGGACCCTCTAATAAGGTAAAATATTTGTCGTACAAAAAGAATTGTAACTTCTAAAAATAGATACTGTACACCTATCATGAAGTTCCATGTTTAGATTTCAGATAGATGTACCCACTCTATGGCAGTGGGAAGCAGATTTTGATTGATCTTGTAAAATCTACTATGGAACTTTCCCATGGAAAAATATCAGACACCTCCCCCCAATCTTGAAAAAAAAAATCTGTAAGCAGGGAATGTGGCTAAATTTAGCTGTTGGGTGCACTGAATGCTCCTTTGCCAAACATAGCCAGACATTTTCACCTGATGAGCCCCTAACAAGTCAACATGACTATGGAAGTCTGCTCTACTTGCTGGGCTAATTCCAAAACAACTTCACAGTAATTCTGGCACAATCTGAATTTACAATCCGTCAGGCAACGCAAGGTACTTACACACGCAGGAAAGCATGCCAAATAAAAACTTTGACACTCACACTTTTCAGCTTTAGTAATTGGGGCATTCAAACATTACTAGTTTGATTTAAAAAAAAAAAGAAACAACTTTGTGTCTGTTTCAGGCAGTACAATGCATTTGCTTTTCAGAAGAGTGTCCTATTTCCTATCGAACATAAGTCTGTTCCCCATGGCTGTGACTAGCATTTAATCAGCTGAAGTGGTCAAATTATTACTTTACAAAGACACTTTGAGGTACTTGATAAATCGACTTTGTATGGAAGTCATGCAAACACGATGTTGATCCTAAATGCATAAAGTGACAGTATCCAATACCCTGGAGCATCTTTCCATAGGAAGCACCACTAATAACAGAAGTCATTTAGCATGATTTCATCCATCACGACGATGCCATCCTTTTGTTCAGTCAACACATACAAACATAGTCCATATTGATGTTCGTGCTCTCAAGAACTCTCCCAGGACCACTGTCGCTGATCTGCCGCATTCACGCTGGGATTTTGTAAAAACGGCTTCAGCTTTCGGGGCGTACTTTTGCAACCGATAATCTTTCGTCAGCTGTTTCACTTTAGTGGGATACTGTTGTCTTTTGTATGGGTGTCACAAGGTACGGTGTTAATTTTTAGAATGCATAAACTGACAGGAACTAATGCCCACGGATCTGCTTCTGTCCCAATTGGAAAAAAAAAAATCTCCTGATCCTGAGTAAGCATGATAATCATGACTTCATGCCATGTAATTATAACACTGTACAAACATAGGCCAGATTGCTTGGTGCTATTTGAATGTCTCTCAGGATGGCTAGATTTTTATCCATGTATTAGTGCTGATTTGGAAAACTAGTGTTAAAAGCCCCCTGGGTATAATACAGGCTATTTGATTGGATATTCATAGGGCTTTATGATGTAATTAACCAATCAGAGATGTGGTAAGAAAGAATTAAAGTGTTGATGGCACTCAAAGGTTAAATCATGTTTATCATGTAACCCCCCCCCCCAAAATAAAAAGTGTTTAAGCTACATAGCCAATTTGTTATAAAGCAATCTTATTGTGACAATTTTGTACTTTATTCCCAAGTTCACTATTATCTCTGTTTGGCTCTAGTATAAGGCAAAAAAGAAAAACCAAGTTTGTTTCCAGTAGGCCACACATTTTGCTTTTAGGGACATTTAACCACATTTTGGTGTTTTTTTTTTTCAATGAACTGAAAACAATGATTATTTTAGACAAAAAATGATCGGAGATAGAAAATTCATTTTTACCACAGTGATCCAAATCAATATATTTTGGGGGTTTAAAACTAATAATTCGACAGTAAAATGTTGTTTGCAACTGTTTTACCATTTGGCCTAATTTGAACCATTTCTGGGGAAATCCTTTTCCAAAAGAATAAAAAAACACATTTTGTTTAGTTTTTTGGGCAATCTACTGAAAACGAAAGCGATTTCATAGTGTACCAATTGGCTATTGTGTGCGAGCGATGTTGGCATTGGTTAGCAACAAGTTCTTAACGACTAGTACTTGTGAAATATGTGTTTCTCGCACTCGCATATTTCACACTTTACAAGAGTCCCATTCAGTATTCAAGTGTGCATTTTGTATTTGGTTTGCCATTTCAGTTGGATGGGATTCCTCTCTGGCATGTAATCACATAAACACATGTGACTTTGAATGCATAAAATGACACGACTAGTGCCCAAGAGTCGGACTTGTGTTTGAAAGTGGTACTAATAACTGGCTCATTCTATAAGTGTGGGATCCAGTGAGACGTCACTACAAACATAGGGCAGATTGTATGGTTGGCACTCTGAAAAGCTCTCATAGGAATGACAGAGCCTAGTCCAAGATTTGTGTACTGAGGTTGCAAAAAAAAAAGCGCCCAGTATTTTGAAGTGTTTATATATAGGCCCTAGGCTGGGGCTGGGACTGGGGCTAGGTCCGGGGCTGGGAGAGGAGAGAAATAGAATTAGAGCTCTTGAAGGTTTCTGACTAAATGATTTTTACTCTGCCTAATTTAATCCTGCCTAGTAGAATACAGCTTTCAGTTTAGCTCTTTTTTCTGTAAAATTGCTGTAAAACAACTTCATCTCACATGCTAATTATTTTTTTATTATCTTTAGTATAGAAAATTAAGTTAAAATCTATTTAAAGTGGCCATGAAATTCTCAAAATTTCTGAAACAATTTTATATTATGTTACTGTTAGAAAGGGCCTGTGGAGATAGGCTTAATTGAGAGATATGACACAAAATTATCAACATCATATGGGGCCGATGAATTTAAAAATTATTTGCACACACACACACACACACACACACACAATGACATATGGAAGAACTGTTTACCAAATATTTTTAACAAAAAATTTTTGGTGAGTTGTGAACTGTAGAGCTTAGATTAAAGACTTGTAAAAATTATGCTTTCAATTTAAATTTCAGAAAATGGGACACATTCGATTTTGCTGCAAAGTTATAAATTAACAAGTAGTAATAGGAGGGTTTACATTAAATCAAAATGTTTATTTACTGGCTGAGTGACAGCAGTAAATTTAACTGCCTTCTATCAAATTTCAAAATGGGATTTGGTGTCACTATAAAAAATAGCACACATATTTTGCATTATTTAAACCCACACTTAAAATTACTCATGCATGCAAACAGAGCCATAAATCAATTTTAAATGAACATTACCATGACAACCATAAAGTAATATATTCTTGCACTGAAGCTAGTAGCCAATGATGTGACTCTCATCAATAGGTGAATTTGGCAGTAATTTAAAAACTGCAGTGTGCTTCTGGCCAGTTGGGGTGGAATCTAGTGAATATTAGTGAGAACGTACCTTGTCTCACTGTGAATGAATGAGTGCACACAATGCACGCTGTCAGCGATTTTATTTGCCAGGAGTAGGGCCGAGCAAGCGTGTCATTGTTTGATTAATAAAATTGAACTTGTAGTTGTGGTAGAGTACCGCTGGTGTGAGTTTGATTAGCACCCCTAAAGACATGACTCACTTTGACAGCCATCGAACCCAAGTGCCTGCCTATGGACTTTATTTCTGAGTAAAATCCACATGGAAATTGGAACAAAGACTTTAGCTGGTACTCGTATTCCTGTTAATTAATTAATGGGATAATACTCCACATGGGATAAGGGCATGTGCCATCTGCCCTTATGTTGCGACGATGTGATTAAGTGTGGTGATAGTCACCTATTGTTACTTGAACTATGTATGCTGGTATTAGAGGTAGTGCTGTTTTCATTGGTGTGAAGAGGAAATATTTCAGTAGTGGATAGCATTAGCTGGAGAGAGGTCACACCAGAGCGGTCACCTCGGAAAAAGAATTAAATATCAGTGCAGTATTTTTTAATTATGAAATCAATGCGTAGAATCAGTGGCAGGCCGTCTTTGATTAAATCCGGCAGAGTTGCCGAGACGCAGCGGAGTATTGGACGTATCTAGTTTTTTGATATATTGGATTTTGTTTGAGTTGGTTGTCGAGGAATGATCAATGGCGTTGTGGCGCTGAGATTTCTGCGAGTTAAGAAGCGTAGTCGGGGAAAGAAGGTGAGTATTCATATACGGAATGTCTTGGAATGTCTTTGTGTTGTGCAGTAGTTCCTAATATTATAATTTACTGATTAGTGTACATTGTGGTTTTTGTAATTAAGATTTTAGAACTATAAACATTGGAATCTTAACTCTGTTTAGTAAATGTGGTTTGATAAAAAGGCAGCTTAGTGATTGAATACAAACCATTAAAGGTGCATTTGAATTTAGTAGCTTATTTTTATTATCTGGTTTAATGGATCCATATATCCACAAAAGTAATTTCTAAATTTCAGTTGATTCTGACGGTGTGTTTTCATATTATGCGCAACTCTTTGTATCACAGTACACTAAAAGCCATCAAGTTTTAATATCTGTATTTACAGAAACACATTCCAATTTCTTGGAGAAAAAAAATAATCTCCATATAAGATTTAGTACTCATAAGCTCACTACAATATCCTTTGATGAATGGATATACATTTTGTAAATATCTTAACCTTTTTGGATTAGTTGGGGAAGATAATGGAAGCTGTGCGAATCACAAAATGAATATTCAAGTAAATTTACGCAACAATGACATTTAATTTTATTTTCAATTTAGTAATACAACACAAGCTGGATGCAGCTCTTGTAATTCACTAATTAATTTTCTGTGTAGATTTTCTTGGAACAATTTGAAGCCATCATGCAATATAGTCATGTGAAGGGATAAAGGGGACCACATAAAATTAACAATAAGAGCTATTGTTTAGAAAGATAATACTGCAAGGCAACATCAAAATGAGACTTGAACCTGCCCTTTTGAAAAAAAAAATGAAAAAAAGTGGAAAGAACAAAAATAATATTTTAAATAGTCAGCCTATGTGATGTCAATTCTTCAGTTGGAAAAGGTAACACATGAGAATTCTACAGGCTATTCTTCACTTTTAAGCTAGTCCTGCAAAAATTTCAAAATATTTGAATCTTTTGGATAAATCACTAATAGTGTCTTTAAACAATGAAAGGGATTCAGCATCCAGTGATTAAATCTGCTGATTATTTTGAAACAATTGGAAGTTCCCATTTATGCCCATAATTTGGGATGCAATAACAAGTTAGGATATAAACCAGTACAAAACAATACATTTCATTAGTATTTGTCTAATTAAGATAAATGTAGATGTCAGAATCTCAAAAAAAACATCTCAAGGTGACCTGCAAGAATGACGAACATGCCTGAATAGGCTAAATAAAATTTCATCTTGATAAAATTGCATTGTTGTTTTTTATGTATAACCATTTTTATCCAAATGTATCATAGTTAAATTACTCAGTTCAGGATCCATACATGTTTCATCATTTATTTTGTTATTGTATTGTTAGATTTAGTTTAGCTTAGTGTTTTATAATGATGCACCACCAGTTTGGTGTGTGCCGCTGTTGTAAAAGCGTTTTCCAATCAGGTAATAAATATACGATCCCGTGTTGTTAAACTTGAGCCTTAGACTAAGAAAACCTGGCTTCAAAACACAGGCTTGTTGGTATAATGTTTCCACGAAATTGAAATCTTCAGTTCAGATTGCCTTTCATCTGATTATCAAAAATTGATACTACTCTGTTTAAGTTGGGGGGGGGTCCCAAAGATCATTTGGAACAAAGGGAGAAATTGATAAATATGCCGGTGGAATGAGTTACTAAAGTGTGACAAGAGAGACAAGACTTTCTTGGCCCCTGTTATTGGCAGATGGCGTATATTATCGAGGGTATAGGGCAAGAAGGCCCCATCTGCAATAGCTGCCACATGTTAGATTTGGCAGGTACAACACTTAATAAGAACACAACTGACATATGGCAGCTATTGCAGATGGGGCCTTCTTGCACTAAACCCTCAAATATACCCAGCAGCAGGCTAATCGTAATCCACATAATTTGGTATTAGAGATTTATTCATGGGATTTATGGAGGATGTTGCCGCTTCTCTGATTCATCTCATATCTTTGTCATATAAATTTGACGAGATTAGTTTAATCTTCTTCAGCCTTTAGACGGGCCTAGTGGTAACAGCTCATTGATAAACAGAAGTCTGTATACATACAAAAAGTTATGTCCATTTATAGCATGCGGTATATGTAAATGTGGATATTGGAACACTGCCAAATATTACTCTTCATATTATTTTTAAAACAATCTCAAAATAAACCCACATTAAATGAAGCCCACTTATAGAGGTCTGCACATAGGGCAGGAATTTAAAGTGCAGCTTCTATAACATGAGAAAAATGTGGTCCCGAGTGATATCAAAAACAGATCTGATGTGTCTAGAAATAAATTTGATGCAATTCCTTTCCGTGAGAAATCTTGTGTCTGAAAGGCATGACCTCAAGAGATTGATTCATAACCCAGAAATAAAAATCAGCCGATTCACTGTTTTTGAGGGAATATCAGTCAATGGAGGGAGCATGTTGCCATGGATACCATGAAGCAGGACAACTGGAAAGAGAAAAGGAAATAGGAATGTAGTGATGCTCTAGATTTTCAGTGCCTCTGCACTATTGACATAGTAATTTCCCAACCTTGTTCGAATACTAATCATCCGACATCATTCTAGCTATGTGGAACAGAAACAGCTTTGTTTGTCTTGTCTGCAATGACCAAAAGATAGCATCTTACTGGTCTATGAACCCCTAAATAGGACAATAGGTACACAGCTAGTTTCCTCCTTGTGAGAATACCTATGGAGTACCTCCGCAGTACCTTTTGAGTTCTCCAGTGTAGGTATTATCAGAATAAATGGAGACATATTTTCACTAGGTATTGCAGGTCTAGGCCCAAGAGTGTTTTTGATTCCAAATAAGCATTGCAATATACCTATACTGTACTAAACACATTCAGTACTTGGGGCTCAAAGACTCATCAGGTGTTTAAGAAGTTTAAAAACCACAAGACATTTCAAGATCATGCAAAATTTCCCTAAGTACTAGTACTCTTTGTTGGATAAAATGAGGCAAAGTCAGGGTTTTAATGTTGTTAAGATAAGATTAATGGGATCACTGACTTATCAAGGTGAAATTTTTCCCAAACCGGTGCATTGGGTGAGATGACTCAATACATCCTCTAGTATGAAGTACAACTACAGACCATTTTTTTTGTCCAAATAAGAGCTTCAATGTTAGTTAAGCAATAACAATGTTGATAGTTTCTTTCATCCAGTTGGTTTTTTCCCTAACAGGCTCTAGACACCAAAATAACCACACAATGGATAGTGTGGCATTGTGGTATAATGGAGTTCAACAGAACCTACAATATTTTGTGGTAGTTTGTGGTATGTGATCTTATCCTTGACATATAAAGTGTGGCACATTCACGTACATCCCGCATCCGACCCGCGCCCATGTAACCCTATAACACCAAGGTTCCCCTGGGCCCGCAATTCTCTTGGCATCCCTGTACATCGTGGCCTATGGTGCATTCTTGTTGTTGTTTATTACGGTGTATATTTGGTATATGATGAGTTCCTCCATTTGGAATAGTTATGATTTAGTAAACTACTACATATACCACAATATACCACAATCCAATTTTGTGTAGTTGTGGTCTATGGAAGTGCAAGCATGATGAAGTGTGTGGTATATTGTGAACTCGGGTCGTCCTCACAATATACGAGCCTCAGTGTTTAGGGCCAATAGGGCTAAATGCAAGGAGAAACACACAGGCCTAGTGTTTCAAACATCTTGCCAAAATTCATTACCATGTAAGATTTAGCTGGCTGTAATAGCATAATGAACTAGCATCAAGTAGATTTTTTGATTGCTTTGATTTGATTGATTGATGTGGGATTTTATCATGTCAAGTATTGTTTCCAAGCCACCATATTTAAGGATTTTTTAACACATTGCAGACTGCAATAAGAATCTAACTATGGTTTTGGGGTTTTTTAGGGACTGACTCAGTTTTCATGTTCTAGGTATATCACAACCAGAGTGTGGTTGTTATCAACACCCAGGAAACTGAGACCCTTATGTACCTTGTAGCGAAAGATGATTTTCACATAAAAGTTGGTCAGTATAGTCAGGGACAGAATTAGCCGACCAATTGCCGCGTATGTCCAGGTTTGTTCAATCGGCGGGGCGCGGACGTGATTGGTTTGAATGTGGTAATATGGTCGGGGCATGTTTCGAAACAAAATCTGATTTAAAATGTCCACAAAACATTCCCTATTTTTAGGTCGGATTTTCGACCACACGGACCCAAATAAGTCACGTTAGTAAACTTTTTTGTTTTAATAAGCGTTAATGAGCACAGATATTCGGTCCCGGCCGACATTTGGTTCGTCAATTACAGTCAAACCGTCAAATTACGTCGACGCGCAATTGGTTCCTTATCTGTCGTCCCCCGACTATAAGCTTTTAATATTTGGCTTTTTTTTCTACACATTAGATGGTATTAATCAATATCAAGTAAATATGTTTTTATAACCCAATGAAAATGAGGAGGGATTCCTATTTAGTTTTCACTTTGTCAATATTTATCAGAACTTTGTAAATTCTTGCATTTGCAGTAAGCTGAAGTTTTTCATTTCCATCATGGTCCTGGCATTTTGGAAAAGACACATGAGTCTCAATGCAACATAAAGTTAACTTACCATAGCAATTTTCTTCTATATCAAAAAGTATAGGAAGTTCATATAATCAAATTAATAGTCCTAGAAATAAGTGTAGGTTACATATCTCCATCCCATCACTGTACCTTAACTTTTCCCAGACATAAAATGAGCTCATGTTGACCTAAAAATTACTGCATATTCATTGTATTTCACACCTAGTGTTGCAAACCCTGCCATGGTTACCTCCTAAATTAGCTTTAAGAAGAGGAAGTGGAGGTGTTAATCGAAACAAAATGCACCTATCCAATTTTCCCAGGCCCTGGAAGTCCACTGGACAGTGTGAGCCTACTAAATGCTGATGAGACAGTGTTTCTATGACACACATGTAATAATCAATTTGTAATATATTGTTAATAGTTGACATGTATTGCTTACAAAATGGGCTTCATTATTGCAGCACTATTGATAGCAAGAACTCACTTTTTAAAGTGTAAAATTTTAGCTAGACATTTGGTGTGAACTTTTATAGTCCTAAAAGAGTTCCTGTAGCATCTTGATTAGCAGGAAACTCTCGGAGACCACTACGAAACAAAACACAAGGCACTATCACCCACCCATTATGTGAAAGTGATACTTGTTTGTTTTTATACTACAAATCCTGGTGCTTATGTATTTAAAAGTTCATCATCAGAGCCCCACTGAGGCATTAAATAGCCTGGCTTTGAGAAGCGATCATTGGCTTAAAGTGTCGCCCAGTTGATGAGTGAATCATTTTTAAACAAATCCGCGTAGGAGCCTTTTTCGCCAAATGTTTCCAGAGACTTTAGTAAGAGCTATGTTGATACCGGTATTTCACCAGGAGATTAAAGGAACTATAGACCCAAGAAAGTATGGTGGAACGCCGGTCTTACCCCCGCTGCCATCGCTTACTTTGTGTCGTGGAAAAGGGACAGCTGGCCAAACGGTCTGGCATATGGTAAGGTCAAGGGTCATGGTGTAAAGTAAGGTTTCTAAGTAAATGTTTATACTGCAGGAAGCGGGTTGAGGATGGGAATAGGCCCTGCAGTGGCTTTTTCTCTTCATTATGGTGAAGTAATGTGATAGTGTGAAACTTTGGTGAAGCTGTGTGAATGTGGAAAACTATGGGTCTGTGTTTTGCGATTAAAGAATCTGGAAATATGACCAGGACGATAAGAATTCATATAACAGGATCAATGTCTTATGCAGGCATCTAAAGACACTCTTTCTGTGATAGATGTATGTTGGATGGTTAGGGATACAGTACTGTAGCTGGCACATAACTTCATCACAAAGGTACAGTACTGGATAGTAAAAGCTGTCATACAGAAGTGTCCACAGTGGCGTAATTTTTTTATTGACATAGGGGGGGATGGGGTTGATGAAATTTATGAATGAAATGGGGTTTGCTGAAAAGATCCATTACTAGCACATGTACGCGCGAAGCGTGCTAAAAATGTTGCCATTTTGGAGCTAAAATCGTTGAATGTATTTGTATACGTGTGCGAAAATTTACCATTTTTTAAACTATTATGGTAAAATATGAGGCAATTTTTGGTCAAAAACACATGAATGGGCATCAACATTGGGGGATGATTGTATTGACCATCCCCCCTCATCAAAATATTGGGGGTATATATCCCCCATCCACGCACCCCCCCACCCCCACCCCCGGGATTTACGCCTATGAGTGTCCACTCAAAGCTCAATTGCTAAGGATATTCTCTTTGGTGCTGGAGGTCCCTGGTTCAAGTGCTAACTAATTTAGTTTAATTATGTACAAGAAGTATTGATTGAAACTACAACTCCGATGTGGATGTTTCATTTGAACTTGGACAAATGAACCATGAAAATATCCCGTCCTTCAGAGGGGACGTTAAGCTGTCAGTCCCACTTTACAATCAGTTTTGATAAAGTAGGAAACCCTGTCTGTCACAAGTTTCAAGGAATATTTTACTGCTGGGTATACCTCTCTGAAGAATTGTTCTTGAAAATTGCAATAAGTAAAAGTGGATATTTTCCCATCCAGCAAGTGCCAGGAAGAGTTTTAAAAATGATAGTAGCATGAAAACTACAAGCTAATCAATTGTTCATGCTAAATTTTCACATTACAAGTCCTGTATGCTGTTCACGCTTGTTGTTTGCCTGTCCAAGGACATAGGATGTTAACTCATCCATAGTGATTATGGTACCCACATTACACAACTTGTCTCTAAAAAAATGTGAATGGTTATTTCTTCAATTGTTCACCATAAAAGGTTGTAAATATAAACCTATATTGCCAATTAAAATTAGAAAGAATGGATTGAAAAGAATCATAATCGTGATCAAGAGTGAGAGTCGGTGCATGTTCAATAAACCGGAAGGATGCGGGTAATATGATATGAATCTTGCAACTCTTGCTCATTTATGTAACATTTATGGGTGCCACTAAAGAACAGGGAACAACTAAGGTAACTGGAGTTAAGTGTTTAGTTGAGGATTGAACATAAACACCACAGAGTGAGATCAGAGACTACAAGTGCAGGATTAGGAAGGAATTGTTATTGCAATAATTTTTCTAGAAAAAGATTTGACTTTTTGGGGTGAATTTTGAAAATTGAAGAATCCACTTCTCTGAAGGCTGTAAATTCGTTAGGACAATGGTTAATAGTTTAAAATGTAAGAGAGAATTCAATCCGTGTTTACTTTTTTAGAGTGAATGAAACATATTTTTAGGAAATGTGACTGCAGGTCCACTTCAAACAACTACATCTCATTGGGGAAAAAAAAAACCATGTGAAGCCACCTTTCCCCAACCCTGGCTAAGGTGTGGACTGCTATTCAAATATTTACAGAAATTTGCTTGTTTATAGTTCTAAGTAGAAGAGAAGATTTCAGTAGCTTCCCAGAATGCATTGCTTCCAATGGAGGTTTTGATCAGCTTACTGATGTGATGTTTGTTAGTGATGTGAAACATGGCTAAATCAACAGTACTGATCACAACAAAAAGTCATTTTAAGAGTGTTTCATCTCTAACTTCACATGAAAACCTGTACAAAAACTGCCAAATGAGAACGCAATGCTGTGTGGGAGCTATGGTATCTTCTCTTAGGTCCAAGGAATCCCCTCAGTATTTCCCAAATTAGATCATTTGGTTAATTGAATAATTAACAGGGCAATGGCTCGAAAAAGTGGGGACTTTGGGAAATCCTTCCGGTCATTCCGTGTCAATTCAACCAAAAAAAAAAATGGAAATCACACCTACCTTCTTCAATTTTGGCATATTTGGTTTCGGGGGTTATTTTGCCTGAAAAAAAAGCCAAAAATTTCACATATGAGCGCAATGGACGTTTACCGTGTTTTGCGTTACGACAAGCCCATTTTTACGATTTGCGCACAAAATCGGCCGCACCAGGCAATACGAAAACGACCATATCTCTCTAACCCTGGGGCCAAATAAGTTGAAATTGGTGTCTATGGAAAGCTAATTTCACGAGAGAGGAGAAAACCATTTTCAGAGTCATTTGTTTATGTAGGAGCAACTTGAAATGGATTGACTTTACACCTTTACTGACTGAATTGACCTGGTGGGACAGGACTCAACCATTAATTTTGTAAAAATTCATACCACTTTGCAGTTTCCTACCAAAATATCAAAAAATTTTTTGTTGGGTTTTGGTTTTGTTTGTTGTTTATATAGAGCTACTCAAGTACAGATGTTCAGGATTTAATAATTTGTATGCCACCAATATACATATGTACATGATTGTATGGTTATGCATACAATGGGATAAGATTACCAAATAGAATGTTTCTTTGGTCTGTCTATAATTTTTTTTCTCTCTCCCTCTCTTTCATCCCCCCTTCTCTCTTTCCTCTTTAAAGATTAAAAAAAAGTATGATTTATTAGAGATATTCAGCTTATGATTAAACCATGAATTGCCATAAAAAGTCATTGACTGTCAACAATCCATGGTGGGTACAAGCACAAACATTTGGAAGGATGCAGAGTTAGGTTTTGGAGGATGGGGATGCAAGAGAGGGGTTTCTACTGTATATTAAATATCTTCTTCAGCAACCCAGCGTTGATCTTGTGATTGTTTTGTTGGGTGCACTGGATTGGTTGGTTGGTCCACGAGGATGCATGAAATTGATGTGGTAGTTTTATTGTCTCCAAATTCCTCTGATAATTAATTCACCATACTGATCCAGTGGAAACCGTACATGTGGAGATCTAGACTAAAGTTCTGCTCTTTTTATTCCAAATGGCAAGGATTTAGCTGCTTCGACTTTCTTCAACCTTTTCCACAATTGGCACTACATCTGTGGACTGCTTGGCTACTCGGTTTGCTAAACAATAAACATGTAGAGATTAGAACACTGGGATTATTGAACATTACCTTGATACTTCTGTGTCCGTTGTCTGTGCCATCTCAAACTTGCTCTGCAGCTATGTGCCTGTTTCAGACACATCCTCTGTGTAACATGAAAATTTTATCCAGAGAGGGTACTTTTTTTGCACGAAGTCCATTATGGAATCACATGTCAGGATTTGATCATGCTATGGTCGCTGCAGACTGGCATTTCAAAACGAGGGGCCAACAGTTCTGCCTAGATGCTATAACAACTTTCACAAGGACTTTTGCTGCGAAGTGGCAAAGAAGTTCCATTCCACATCGTAAGCTGGAAGCGTTTTCATGTATGGTATTGGCTTTGGGATTTTGCTATGAAGCTATGTCATGTCAACCTTCCTATTCTCCACTTGGGCCAAGTTTTCAATTGAAATCAATCCTTTGATTCACAATACAGTAGTTCAGTTGTTTCTTTCTGTGTTGTTGAACCATGCTTATAGGTCTAAAGTTCATACTTGGATATAATAACCACTGATTTTAATTGTCTTACCATGATCACTGGCTAACCAGAACACTGACATTTTACAGTTTACACATATAAAATATGTAACAGTCATAGTTGTCAAATTTACATGAGGATGCATACTTTGAGAAAAATAGCAAGCAAAACAAAGAAAAATGTAAACTCTCATTTTTTTATTTATAGTATGATTAGAAAACAGATAGGGTTTATGATTTGTATGAAAACAATGTTGCGCTAATCAACTGTCCCACAAGGTCAATATCAAGGTCAAAGTAAGTAAAGGTTTGAAAAGAGCAATACTTTAAGTTGCTCCTAACTCTGAAAATGGATTTCTCATGCCCATTAAGCTTTCCATAGACACCAATTTCAATTTATTTGCCCAGGGGTTGTTAGAAAAAGATTATGGTCGTTTTCGTATTGCTGGGTGCGGCCGTTTCGCAAAAAAAACGGGTATAAAAATGGGCGCGTCGTCAGCGCTAAAAACCGTACGTCGATGCGCTCATATTTGAAATTTCGGGTTTTTCAGCCAAAATAAGCATAACTCTATTACTAAAAACCAACTATGAGCAAATTGGAGAATGGTAATACAAGGTGTTAGCGATGTTGAATGACACGGAAATTGACCCTTCCCAGGAAAACTTGGCCATTTGGAGGGAAAATTTATTACATAAGAGTATAGTGGGAAAATCTGTGAGAAAATTTTTTTTTTTTTGGCGATTATCTTCCAGGAAATTTACATTTTTGTGTACGCCTGAACGAATGTTCATGGAGGACCATAATAGTTCCAAATTTCTGTGTGTCCGTAGTAGGTCCGTATATGTCAGTTGACGATGTTCGTGAAACCTTTTTAAAATGCTCTGTAGGCTAAACGTATCCCCGATTTACTTCAAACTTGATAGGATGATAGAGTGAGGTTTCGCAATATATGTGTTAGCTTTTGGCTGCATTATTGCATAATATTATGTATTTTAATTAGATTATTTCATATTTTTCAGACTTTGAAAGCTCTGCTGGTTGTTTTTTTAAACGCTAAGCCCGATTTACTTCATACTTGGTAGGGTGATAGTGAGAGGTGCCAGAGTATTATGTGTAGCTTTTGGCTCCATTATTTGCATATTCATGAAATTTAATTAGCTTATTATTGGCCGGTCCAAAAACCCTTTTCCAGCAAGGATTGTGTGCAAGTTATCTGGAGTTCCGTAAGGCGTTTTATAATGAACTGTACTCTAGGTGGAAGGAAACCAAGCGGGAATAAGGATAAAGAGTTCTCGGCCTGATTTAGATGTTGGAGATATTTCGAACAAGTTACATAAATGTAAAAATGAACTAATTAATATGCAAAAATCAGAGTAATCGCTTGTATATTTTTGAAAACGAGTTACATCGGATATCCAAAAATTCCTTCACTGCACACGAAAACCCATTATGGTGCGCATCTTCTTTGCTATTTGAAAGTTCATGATACATGCGGCTTAGGGTATGGCACATGAGCCCTAATTAAATATGCGTAATTGCTGAATCGCGAAAATGGACATCGGATATGCGAATTCCTTGCCTACATGCAAAAACTACTATACCATAATCTTGTGTGAATGAATCATATGGAGGGGGCAGGGTGTGTTGATGGGCGGGGAAGGGGGGGGTGTTGGGGATGGGGTGAAGGTGGTCGGGGGGGGTGGGGAGGGGGGCAAGACAAAAGGGGGGGGGGGGGGGGGATGAGGGGGAGTGGGGGACGGGGGAGGGCAAGAGGGGGGGTGGGGGAGAGGAGGAAGGGGGGGAGGGGATGGGGAGGGGGGAAGGGAGGCAGGGAGGGGTGAGTGGGGAAGGGGTTGGAGATGAGGGAGGGTGAAGGGGAGAGAGGGGTGGGGTGGAGGAGGGGAGGGGTTGAGGTGCCATGGGCGGAGTCGGGAATGGGGTCGGGGTTGTGGCATCTGGGTGGGGTTCAGGATGGTGGCGTTGGGGGTAGGGTGCAGGAGGAAAGGGTGGGTGGTTGTGTCGGTGAGGGGCAGGGTGACCTCATGGACCTGGTTGACTTATTGTGAACATTGTGACCTTTGTGCCTTGGTGACCTCATGTGACCCCTTGTGAGTCAGTTTATGGCCTTGGTGAGTCATGTGCCTTGTGAGCTCATGTGACCATTGGTGGCTTGGTGTGACCTTGGTGACCTTTGTGACGGTAACTATGTGGAACTTCATGTGACCTTTGACCCCATGTGAACTTTGTGACCAAATGTGACCTTGGTGACCCCAGTGACCTTGATGACCCCCAATGTGACCTTGGTGGAACCCATGTGACCTTGGTGACCCAGTGCCTTGGTTGACTGTGTGACCTTGGTGACTGTGTTACCTTGGGACGGTGACCTTGGGGCCCTGTGTGATATTGGTGAATGTGTGACCTTGGTGACGTTGTGTGACTTGGGTGACTGCTGTGACCGTGGTACCCTGTGTGATCTTGGTTGCCTGTTGACCTTGGTGACTGTGTTGACCTTGGTGACTGTGGACATTGGTGACCCCATGTTGACTTTGTTAACCCATGTGACCTTGGTGACCCCATGTAACTTTGGTGACCTAGGTGACCTTGATGACCTCATGTGACCTTGATGACTCATTGTGACCTTGATGACTCATGTGACCTTGGTAAACCTCATGTCCCCTGGCCCCATTCACAAACATCGGTGTGCCGAGGGGGTTGGGGTGCGCGAGGGGGTGGGGGGTGTCAGGAGGGGGAGGGTGTGTGGGGCAGCAGGGTGGCATCGGGGGGTGGGGTGGGGTGACCCTCATGGACCTTGGTGACCTCAGGTGACCTTTGTTTGTGACCCCATGTGACTTGTAATTTTGTAACACGCTCTCCCAGTGCATTTGTTCTCTTCTAATCATTGCCAAAACTTCATCATAAAGCAAGTGATCGCGCAACCAGGCGACACTTGTTGTTCAAGAACCGCATTTTTTCAACCCCTGATTACAGGATCATTTTGCTGAAGCTGGTAGTCAATTAGAAATTATGTTAGGATTATTGTTCTATATTAGTACATTAGGGCCTATTGTGTTTCCTGTTTGAGAAATATTCCTTGTGTGTTATATTTTAAGAAAAGAAAATTTTCATGATATAATTTGTTGAAAGTTCTATAATAAATTCATTGAAAAAAAGCAAAGTAAATTCATTATTACAGCCCACACAGTCTCTATTGACCTATTTTTAAACCCATTCCATCCTATATATGCACATTGACTGCTTCGAGGCGCCATATTGTTTTCCTATTCTATGAATATTAATTAATTTCTACCATAAGCTTTTTGTGAGGTTTATATGGCCTCAAAAGTATTAATACCCCATCAAACAAAACCCAAAAGCTGTGGACATTGATTTGGTCAAAAAAACACTTGTTCTTGACGAAGGTGTTTTGGCATGTTTGGCAGGGATTGTTTACAATTGGTCTGTTTGGTGTTTTTTTTTTTTATTAAAACTAAAGAAAAAACTAAAAAATTATTCTTTTGTAATTGGGTACTGTTAGCACTGACTTTGATGAGAGCCATTGTAACAGGGCTGAGCAATTCAACACACAGCTGCCAGAAAATGAGGTGCAAAATGACTGGGGTATAGGTGTGTGTGTACGTGCAGGTATTACTCCTGTTTCTGCAACAACAACAACGATTGCACAAAAGTCTTAGGCCAAGTAAAAAACCTTAGTTTCTCTCCCCTGCGTGTCCCCAATATTTTTTGCTACTGCATTCAATTTTTTTTTTAAAAACTAAGGATAAGACGGCCAAAATTTGCATGCGCTTATTCATTACCTTTGGCTCTCCTTTGCAGCCTAGTTTGACAACATGCAAAGGGAAAATACTGAACAAAAAATGTGGAAGAGACTATAGGCCTATGCCATTTTCTTTGACACATATGGAAATTGAGAAAAGGTCATTCCAAAAAGCCAATGATAATATCCACACTTTGGGGAACAAAATGTTGTTGTTTTTGGAGAAGGCAAAAAAATGTCTTATCCTCCTTTTAAAAAAAAGTTAAGGACCGAGAAACTATTTTATGTTTTCCTTGACTTATTTCTTGTTACTGGAATGTTTTTGCGGCTCTCAACCACCTTTAGCAAATGTGTGTGTCTAATCAGGATTACCTAACCTATGACATGTTGGGCGGAATATTTTACTTCTGTTCTAAAAAACATTGTAGTTAGCCAAATTCATTATATCTGGACAGTATTATGTGCTGGTAACAATTGAGTAATTTGTTCAGTTGAATGGTTGGTCAGAAAATGATATTTTAAGCAAAGTGATTATCAATGAATTCTTTTTAACAGGTTTTGGGGATTGGCAGCAGAATGAGTTTATATATCCCACAATACATGGTAATGAATTGGAATTTACACCATATTGAGGGTCAATGAGATCTTACAATGGGCCATTCACCAACATTTAGGATCAGATTTTATGATCGAATTGGAATGCAAAAAATTGGTTTAATCTATATTTAGCCGGGGCATTAAGAAATTAGACCTAATTTAAAGAATGTACTAGATAAAAGTAATCACATATTTCCTACACCAGTTGTGAAGCATTTCATAATGGGTGCAAGCCAGTACCACTAAGATGCGGCGAGGGCTAATCATGGTTCACAGGGCAGAGACAGCAGACTGCAATGGTCCAACTTCAAGGGAGATCTGTATACTGGAAGATGTATGAAAATGTGTGGAGGAAATGTACATTATATCCATTGCAAGATTTTTAGTGCATGTGGCTGATCAAGATGTAGCTTCTGGTCTGCCTGAAGAGATGGTGCAGGGTTCTGGGTATGTTGCTGATCTCAACTTACAGAGATGATGCAAGACCACAGTGGATTTTATTTCGGAAGCCTGCCTCCACGGCTGTACATGCAGTGGTTTGGTAGAGTAAGCTAATGTGTGGCACAGGAAACGTTCTGTGTTGATTAGGTAAGTTCTGAGTTGCCGAAGTTTTTTCTAATGTTGTAGTTGAAATTGTGTTTTTGGATACCTTTATGCTATAGGTTGACAGTAGATTTTATCAGTGGTTTTTGATAATTGAACTGTTATCAAAATGTCATTTTTAATCATCCTGATGATACCACTTTCATCTTCCAAGTTCCAAGTTTACTTCCTTTTTCTGTTAGAGGAAAAAACTTACCTCCACAGAAAGGAATGCAGTATGCTAGCCACCAGCAAAAATGTTGCTTGTTTATTTCAGGTTCACTGATGAAAGGGCAATCGCTGTAAACCCCATAATAACTGCAGTGGGAAATCCAGTACGTTTAGCAGATGGAAGCTGAAGAAAGGAGGGAAGGGGCACATTTTCCAGATGGGGATTGGATGCCCCTGTGACCCCCTTAGACATTCAAGCAATTATGAGAATGTGGAGAGATTTTACCACCCGGAGTGAATGTAATATCAGGCCTTGTCTTTTGAGGCGTGGGAGTGCGATAGCACACCATCACACACCTAAAATGGTCTTGAGGTGTGCGATTTTCAACACACCTAAATCTGGTAAAATAATACACAATTTGATACAAAATGCACACCTACAGCACACCTCACTAATCTTCAGAAGTGCTTTTTATAGCATAGTAGGCATTTTTAAAAGACAAGGCCTGTACTATCTTGTTTGAGTTGATCCAGTTGTCATGTAGTGTCTGCTCGGTAATTTTTCTGTTCAATCAATTGGTTACATTGACGTCTTGTCTTTCAGTTATGGACTATGGTGACATTGTTCCCAGGTGATTTTTGAAGGGTTGTACCATGTGGGTCTGCGTGTTACATGTCTATTGACTGGTCAGACCAAATATAATTGTTTGGGGAATTGTTAAGAGCATCATGTTATGTATAAACCTATTGTGGTAAAGTTTTTTGTTTTTCTGCTTGTCTTGGTAAAATCAAGCATGTTAAAGATGCTTTTAGTAATTGTAACACTGTAATTTCAGTTTATGGTACAATAGATGTCAAAAAAGGACTTGGAGAGCTTCAAAAGGGAGGTTAGTCGCTATCTTGGTGCCAATCCGTCAGCGTTACTAATTAGATAACTGCTGTGAATGCCTAGATTAGCCTTGACATTAAAAAAAGACTTAACCTTCGAGATTTGAGATGATTCTTATGATGTATCTTTATGTTCTAAAATATTTGTTTCCCATTGCCCCTTATGGCCTGTACTGAGTTTTCATTTATGTATCATTTATGGACAGAAATATGAACATTTTGAGTTTTTGTAAAGAAATTATATTCTCCGTGCACTTTCTGATAATATAAAAATCTCGCATTAACATAAGTGAGGGTGCAATTAAAGGAAGTATTCAGCAATTGAATAAACACAGAAATAACATTACTTGTTTTTCTGTTTTGTGTCTATTACAGGACTTAGAAAATGAGATTGCCAATGTGACAGCAGACTTGGAGAGCATGGACTATGATGATGGGTAAGTAGTGTGTTGAAAGCTCTGCCAGTCAAGTGGAAACCCATACATCACCATCACCCTTGAAAACCAGTCATCTTTTCAGTCATCTTTTCCTCCCTATTTCATCCTTGATGAGGATTTTTAGGCATGTCATTTGGGATGTCAGGATGAGAGATGAATCGCATCGATCCCCGCCTGACAAAGGGTGTTATCAGAATGTTTTGAAACCATTCCCATAATGCTTTACCCCCCTGGCATTTATTCCCAACACACACATACTCAAGACTTTTTTACACTCTTTTAGCCTAGAAAATGTTAGTACTTAAGGAATTTTGGTATGATCTTGTAAGGACTTGTGGTTCTTAGAATTTATACACACTTTATATGTAGAAATGTTGCACTGCATTCTGGGATTGATTTAACCACCCCACTGGATTGCACATGTTTATCCCAAAGGCATTTTGAACCAATCCCATAATGCATTGCAATGTGCCTCTATTATACTCTACAAAACACATGTCAGTACTTACGGATAAAAAGTGTTCAAAAAGTTTAAAAACCACAAGACATTTCATGTCATGCTAAATTTACCTAAGTACTTGTACTTAGTGGGCTAAAATTAGTGTAAAAGTCAGGAATTTTAGTGTTTAGAACGGATTTTGTGGGATCAAATGACCTTATTGAGGTGGAATTGACAAAAAATGGTGGTTGATGTATGGGATGGATTCAATACACCCTATGTGCATATCTAACAAGGAGTGTTATTTTCAGTAGTATGATTCAATTCAAGCCCATCTGCCCTCCAACTTGTACAATTTCATGAGTGTGGTTGGGTTTAGGTAGGGGGTGTTGGTCGTACACTGGTGTCAGTTGATGTGAACCCATCTGCCAGAGTAGTAGTATGCAATTTCACAAAAGGGTGTCACTGTTTTGGTGACATTTCCATTGTGTTTTTCCCCTGTGGAAGGTGTGTGGTGTATCACTTGTGGTGTTACTAAATGTCAAAAAGGTGGTTAGTGTCTCCATGCCAGAAATCGTTAATTATCTTCAATCAGGTGAAAGAATTAAGAGGACATACTGGGGATAAGTAGACGGTGGCAAACTGTATCAAACCACAAAAGTTTTGGTAATTAGGAGGGAACCACAAAAGCTGAATATAAGGTATCCATGAAGTGTTGATTTTTTGACCCACCTTTTAAGTAACCTCGATCCCGCTCAGAAGAGTGAGGATTATGAACATAAAAGAGCTTATTGTAATAAGTGTTTTATTGTAAACCTTGCGACTGTTAAAAATAATATGTATGCAAAATGATGATGAAATTCCTGCATCATATTTAATATGTCAAGTTTCTGTGATTTATCTTTAACAACAATGTAGTTTATGCCTGTTGTGTCTTTAAAAAAATCATTGGTCCCCCGCACTTTAGTGGCAAAGGGGGGGAAATATAAGAAATGCCTGCGTCCGTTTGGTGTGGTGGCGTGTGTGTGTGCGTGTGTGGTCCCAGCAATATCTCTGGATCTAAGGCAGTGTGGAGTGTCATTTCGCAACATAGATACCATCTGAAAGAGGCGTGGCTGGGATGTAAAGTGGTCATTTGTTGACATAGGTTCAAAGGTCAAAATATGGTCAAAAATTTGGTCAAATTTGGTCCAAAAATAGAGATATAAGCCTTAACACGATTATCTTTTGATCTAAGAAAGTATGGGTGTCAATCTTCGCACCATAGATGTCACCCCAGTAGACGGTTGGATGTCGAGTTCGGAGGTGGGGCAGGTGGCGGGTCAAAGGTAAAATGCGGTCAAAAATGGGATTAATTACAATTGATACTACCTTGGCAATTGCCGGCAGGATGAGTGAAACTTGGTGGGTTGTGTGGTCAACATTCAGGCCGAAAAATTTGAAGGTACATTTCAAGGTATGTGGGGTCATTCAAGTCAAATGGAATTATTAAATTGCTATAGCCCTTTTCAATTGTGGTAGGATGATGAAACTTGGTGGGTGTGGTCAACATTCAGTGCCAAAAAAAACTTTGAGGTCATTTCAAGGTCATGTCGGGTCGTCAAGGTCAAACCACTAAGTAGGTGGTAGGGTGAGAAACTTGGGGGTTTGTTTGTGGTTGTAGTACGCATTCATTGCCAAAAATTGTTGAAGGTCATTTCAAAGGTCAAGTAGGGTCATCTAGGTCAAAATAACCTACAAATAGTGTATGGTCAATGTAGTCAACGTTTTTATACCATCAAATTGCAAAGGGCTTGGCAGCCAGCCCTCAGGGTTTGAGAAACACTTATTTCCATCACAATTCTCCCTGGGATCTTATAATTATATTTCCCTCCATTACTATGCGACGGGCGGGGGACCTTGTGGTTCGAGACCGCCTTGTTGTATAATAAAAGCATGGAGTCACCACAATGCTTTAAATTTGCCATTAAACTAACAGAGTTGGAAAATCCCATGTTAAGCAATTAAGCAACCATTATTGGGAAAAGGTATTCTAGCACCATTCAGTTTATTGTTGGTTTACTCACACTGGGAACGGACTGCTCTAGGATTCTTAGCAAATAGCTTTCAGTACATGCCACAATCTTTGTTCAAAAACCATGTTTGTAACAAAAGGATATCATCTTTTGATAAAAGTATGAATAAAAATAA
>JAMKCH010085283.1:0-91866 GCA_023653785.1 Ophioderma brevispina
GTCATACTCGGTACTTGGGTACTTACTTGGTATCATTAGAATTTGAAAAAGACCATAGCTATCCCGGGTATCAAAGTCATGAGCATCGGGTGCTTTAATAACGAATTTCCAAGGGGGATAGTAACTACCCTTCTTAGTAACCCGTGTTTACAAAAAAAGCTAGGGTTTCAGGATCTGTCTGACCCCGCATTGTCGGGATGCCTATTAAACACGACCAAATTAATGTATCAGCATAAAAAATTGATACCAACACATAAATACACAGCCGTGAGCTTCACATTACGATCAACATCATATTTATCAACATGATCAAACAATTTTGTTTTGTTTTAGAGCTTGTCAGTGATCACCGAAGCACATATTGGAGTAACTTAAAACTGAAGGATAGGTTTAGTATAATTCTGGCAGCATGTTTTCCAGGTGAAATTGACAAAAAAGGAAGAAAACCACCATTTTGAAAGATGGTGAATTCCATTCAACTGGCGCGTTGATTATTTTTAGGTAAGGTGCCGTTCTGTTCTTAGTATTTGTAGGTATGTAGAATACTTGTACAGACAGGCACAAATCTCCCTTCTTCTTCTTCTTGCGTATGAGGCACCAGCTAAATGTTGTAGTTATCGTGGACCCAATCACTGTTGTTTGGGTGTGGTTTGAGAAATCTGTGTCCACCGGCGGACAAATGTAGGGCACTCATTGATAATGTGATCCCAGGTCCGTGATGGAGACCACGTGGCAGGCTGGCGATGGCCGCAGCCCCCATCGATGCATATTGCTATGAAGCGACCGACTCCCGTGTGCGATCCGGTTTAAGGTTACCATTTCTGCGTGGGAGATGCTGCCAGGTTGTTGTTTCGGTCTTTAGGTGTAATATAGAGTTGATCTGGTCTTTGGAGTATCTGTAAATGTTCAAATGGGACGGAAGTTTTTTTAGCAACGTGTCGGCAGAAAGGTCGGCGAAGCACAGTTCTCTGGTCTACCAAGTTGGTTGGTAAAAATCCTTTTGACAGTGAATATGCAGCGGGTGTTTGTTGTCCAGCAGTGCCTTATTCACTAGTTTGTTGTGCGTGTGGTGTTCTCTCCGAGTACTCTGCCGGTGCAATGCCTGAAAGCACACTGGTAGAATTCTCAGTATGGCGTAGGACGAAGGCACCAGTGATGGGTCTCAAGGTCTCGTTGAGTACTGTGTCCATCTTCTTCTTTGTGTGAGAGCTTTTGCAACATGCTGGGGCGGCATATTCAACAGTACTGTAGACCAGAGGCAAGGCAGTGGGGCGTAGGGTCGTTGGGCTGGCACCCCATTGGATCAGCCGTCGGCACAGAGGTTATCCTTGAAGATAGCCTTGGGCGCATACGGACTCTAGGTGCTGCCGGTAAGTAAGGCTGCCTGTCAAGCTTTCACTCCGCGGGTCCCAAGTAGGTTGGTTTAGGATGTAGGCAGAGGCGCCCTCACTTCCATTGAAGGTTGATTTGAAGCTGGCGGTTAAGCCTCCTTTGGTGTTGAGTGGAAGGCATGTAGCGGTGATCCTTGGCTTCGCTCGCTTCATCTCCCGGTTCTCGAGATATGCTGTAAGTAGGGCCGTGTATGTTATTAATGTGCTTTCCTACTCTTCTGTCTCAGGATTGCCTGTCTTCTATGGAGAAGAGCAAAATCGTTGGCGTAGCCATATGTCTAGATGTTGTTTGAGGTAATCGCTGATATACAAGTTGAACAGCATAGAAGCCAGTACAGATCCTTAATGGTACTCCGTTCCTCAACGACGCAACGATAACTCTGCCCTCACTGTCTTGTAATAAAAGCGACGGTTTGCGACGCATGTTTCATATGAATTGTACAAGTGACGATCCGGGATGGTCCTGAGAAGCTTGAGTGTCAGCCCGTTGCCACACGGTTTCGTATGCTGCAGTAAGGGCCACCAAGATGACCCCTGCCTTACGGCTCTTGTTCAAGCTTTCCTCATATCATTTGTGATTTTTTACAATCTGGTGGACAGTGTCCCCTGGCCACGGTGCGAAATCCTGCTAGTTTCGTCAGGCAGATGTGGTTCGACGGCGGGCTCCATCCGGGCCAGGATCATCCTCTCAAGAGTTTGAAGGAGACCACATAGTGATATTGGGCGGTAAATCTTAGGGTTGTCGACGGCTTGGTTTGGTTTGGGGGAGGGCGATGATAGTAGCTCTCCTCCAGATCTTGGGTAGGACTGGTTGTAAGGCAACGTGTGTAGAACTCCTGAGCCAGTCCTAGACATCGTGGGCCGCAGTGCAATCAGAACTCTGCAGGTATGTATTCAGGGTCCTGGGCCTTTCCACTCTTTAGTTTTCTGATAGCAGAGGTAAGCTCATTCTAGTGAAGAAGGATGTTGAAAGTGGCACCGTCGACGCCGGGGCTCGACGAAGTTTGGTGATCTCTTTTAGACAGAGCGAGTGTGATCCATTAGTAATGTCCTTGAACGACCATTTGCGAGGAGTGCTCATCATTGAGTTGGCAGTCACTGGACATTTAATTTCGATGGTTTGGAAATTCCTCCGGTGAGTGCGGTTTATGGTCTGTCTCCAAGGCCTTCCTGCTGGAGTGGGTATAAGGTCCCCCCCCCACCCCCCCCCCCCCACCGAAAAAAACATTCCTTGGACTGCGTCTCCTCCCAGCGCCACAACAGCTTTCCTGTCCAAGCAGTTTTGTCAGATCTGAAGCCTTGATGAAGCTTTTTTTTTTTTCTTCCCCGGGTTCAGAATTCAGTAACTCATTGTAAAGAGTATCACAGTCCTTATCCCCAGATGGATAAAAACTGGCGACGGCAGCCACGTGGGATTGCCTTCTTTGCTATATTAATAAAGAGTTGACACGTGCTGTGTCAGAATTGTCCAGGTTGGAGGAGGTTGGTGTCGGAGCTTGGGCACTGCGAATCCATCAGTTTCTTGAACTGTCCATGTCTGCCTTGCGGAAGTTTCACCTTTTCACTGTCTTTTTGGTACAAAGCTTAGCAAGGCTCTCCTGAGTGATCAATGATGGTGTGTGTTGGGACTTCGGAAGCGTCGAGAACAGTGCGCTGAATTCGGTGATGGTGTCCATGTTTGCCAAAGCAAGGTCGGGTTGTCAGTCTATTCCACCTACCAGAGTTGAAAGTTTCTGGTTGCTTGGGTCGTGCAGAGGTTGTACACCGGATTTTGAGGCCTAGTCCTCAGGGTAGCTCCATCAGGGCTGGTTTTCCTGTGCCCCATGTAATGGCTATGACTGTTAAAGCGTCACCAGCGTAATCAAGTGCATCATAAGTTGGTAGGGAGAGTCTCTTAAAGAGCCGATGGTAGGTGGCTTGTAGACAGTGGTGACATAACACCTGCAATTTTATCAGTTGGTTTGCCCATGTCCAGGGGGAGTCTGCAGGTGAGGTTGCAATTTGTTTCCATTGGCTGAGTTACTAGCAAAGGTGGGTAGCGCTCTCGGTGTGTGCAGCTATGTGTAGCTGGCAGATGTTCAGAATGGAACTTCAGTAGCGGTGTCTCTTGGATGATAATCGCCGTGACTTAGTGTAATGTGTGAGGTTTTCGAAGATGTTTATCTTGCCCTGGTGAGACCTTCCACGTTTAGTTGGAGCACTGGAATGCCATCTGACTTACATCTTGGTGAGGCCTGCCCTAATCAGGGCACGTGTTGCCAGACTGGCATCAGAAGTGTCCTCTGCATCTGACGGGGCATGATTAAAATACAGTGAGATACAAAAGAGCAACAGTGATTAAAAATACAGTGAATTAAAAAAAGACAACAATGTTAGCGTAGCCTCCGTTGATTATCATTCGGGGCCTGACAAAGATCAGTTTACCCGGGTTCACCACGCTTAAGGTTGAAATCTTGAACCCCACAAGTACAATCTGATTTTTTTTTTCCGATTTTCGATTTAGCAATCGATGATAGGTTGTCAGCGTTCCACAAACGAACTTAAGGGGCTAGGACACGTAGATCTGTCCGAAAAACTCGGTATGAACAACTTCCATCATGGTAACACAATTCCAAAATAAAAGTGGGTCACGACCTCGTTTTTTTCATATCATACGATTCAAATACCTAATGTTTTGGCCATTTTTGATCAAAAATAGTACACACGCCTATGTAAATTTATTTTTACGACAGACATTTTTTAATTATAACAACAATTCTGCTCGAAATTTTTTGAGGACTTTTAAAAAAGTTGCGGCACTACTAGAAGCTTTCGAATTAAGAAGAAAACAGATGGGGTCACCGGAACACTTTTACATAATATAACAAATAGCACGTTTTTTTGAGGTGTTCAAAATTGTGAGAAAACTGTCTAACTACACTTCAGATGACTCATCACGCAACATAGTTTACGCGATATCAACGCGTTCTAATACTCCGCGCGCCGATGATTGTATCGCCACGCTTTTCATAAGTAAGACCAATATCCTATAATTTACTGGTATAGTTTTGGCTTGATATGAGAAGGCATTCTCTGTAAATCTGCAAAAATTGGGAGCTTGGACAAAATCCATGTAAAAACAGAAAGTCATGCCGCCCGGGTAATACCGCCCCTGCCGGTTAAAAATACTTTAAAGTAATATGGAACTTTCGGGTATTTTACTGACAACTTCTGCCAACACAATAGGCCTACTACTAAAATCGTTGTCATTTACTGACAATACACCGGCGTGTAATTTTAGAGAGCAAGAATTAGACTCTTCTCATTCCAAAATAGAATATTAGATATTAATTTTATGTCCTTTTCAATGTTTATTCCCGTATATTATTAGTCTCTCTGAAACTTACCTTTACTTTGGAATTTAGTGACGAGGACGATGGAGGTATAATTGGGGGAAGGGGAACTTTTTCAGGTAGGGGATTTGCGGCCCCGAATTCCGACCTTAGGAAAATGGGACCGTTCATTATTTTTTCATTTCTCAGAGTAGGCCTTTAGGAACTCAGTGAACTTTTCGAGAAATTTGGCAAGAGCACAGAAACTAAAATTTGGCTCAAATTTAGCCTTTAGGCAAAACAATTTACAAAAGCTCAGTTTACCATATATCTTCTCGAGAAAAGTATATTTCCAAATTAAAGTCGAACCGGACGGTGCCCCAAGGCCACTGTTTGAATTTCTATCCGTAAACGGAAAGGGGTGGTTTGTGACACACGAGCAGGCCCTGCAATATTGGAATAATTAGGCCCTATGAATAGAAAACATAAAATATTGGATTCTCTTCCTACAATTTAAATGTCGTTTTTTTGTTTTAAAACTAAAACAAGTATACATTCTTTTGTCAAACTACACGTTCGCAAGCCTCATGGGCAAATATAAAAACCTCATTCACCATTATTCAGCCAGGGTCCTTTTGGGGGATATATTTCTGAGAGGGTGTTGGTGTTTTCTTCTTGGCATTTTTCGTTTCTTTGACCATCATTTTTAGGTCTGGCATCTCGCGAGCTTTCCATAGTGTTAGATCGCCTATAGACGTAGCACGGCGGCAGCTACTGAATATTTTACTCGCGAGTCTCATTCAGAACGCCACGCAAGCAATATGGTTGGAAAATTCAACTTGGAACAGTGCCAGATCTAGTGCGCGGAGCTAACATGTCCTAGCCTCCTTAATTGCAATAGCAAATTCGACTAAACTCCATTTGCCTTCCTCCGCGCAGTGACGTCAGCGCGAGATTTGATGGTCGCACCAGTAAACCGCGCTCGCTGGCTTAAAACGAAGGCGTTTGTAAACGCGCGCACAAAGACGGCATATCTTGACGCGTGCGTAAATGCCGCGTCAAGGTTGTGACATTACTGCAAGGAGGTAGAGAAATGGACTATAGCAATTACGTTTGGCAATTACAGTATATTCTTGCGAACATAATTTTGAGGCCGCTTCGATCATAATACGACCTAATTCCGAACTTATTCTGTGATTAGTAGATTTTTACAAGGGATTCTATGATCGTTCACATGCAAACTTAAGCTACGGTTACAAATGTAAAATTACGATCATGAAAATATGATTGTAACGTTGACTTACCTTTTGTAAGGTTATCATTCACTAGACGATGTATTGCTCTAAAATTTACTCGAAACTGAATTTTAATCTAAAACGTCTCTTCCACACACTTGTTCGAAGACGTAATAGACGAATCCAGAACCTAGCCAGAACGTTTTAAAAACATTTGTTTGCTGGGGTATTTACCCACCACTATAATTGCAATAAATTTTGACACAGTAGAATAACATATTCAAATTATAGCTGGCGGTAATAGCTTACCGGGAAAGGTTTTATTTATAACAGCTTTACAACCTCTAAAATTTAAAGAACCCACCTCGTTAAAAGACTCCAAATAAAAGGGCAATCAAAACCCTCTTTAGAACTCTGTACCTCCTACAGTGTGCCTATGTGTCCTGTCACTCTCGCGGGTGTTCTGTAAGGTGACCCACTTCTTTCTGACACACTTAAAGGAGAACCTGTATCAAGAATAAATTACATAATATACGCTATAAAAACAATTATTGAACACATATGGAGTGGTTTCATGGGAAAACGGAATTATAATAACCATAAAACGAATTAAAAGCATTTTGTCTGACCATGCGCTATTTGAAATTCGCGCTACTGTATATGGGATATGTATTTGTGTTATGCGATACGGACGGCACAGTAGCGTCATACATCTTCACGCATGATGCTTTCATAATGTGTATGTCCTATGGTATGTATGACCTAAACGTGCCGGACGTATCGCATAACACGTTATACACTAGCGCGATTTTTAAATAGCACATGGTCAGACTAGATGGTTTTAATTCATTGTTAGGGTTATATAATTCCGTTTTTCTATGAAACCACTCGATATGTGGTCAATAATTATTTTATAGTGTATATTGTTTAATATTATTCGTTGTACGGGTTCTCCTTTAAGAATTTAGAAACCTTAACGGAATAAACATAAACCGTGTGGTTTATTCCGTTACGGTTCCGAATTCATAAGTATGTCAGAAAGATGTGGGTCACCTTACAGAAACACCCCACTCTCACTTGTCTCTGTTTTTTTGTAATATTTATCCTGAAAGAAGACAACTATCTACAAATGATACACTACTTAGTTTTTTCATCTTCAGGGACATTTTTTGATAGTCTTCTCAGCTTTACAGTACCTTTTGGTGTATTTTTGGGTGAAACTTTCATTATCACCACCACCTTTACTACATAGACTGCAGACCTGCTGAATTTTAATCACTACAACATGATCAGTGATGCTTTCTTTGTACAGGACAAGATTTCTACAGGGCGGCGATAGTTGCAACCCCCACACGAACATCACGAGATAAGGGAGGTGGCTCAGGACTTTTCCCACATGGAGCCAAGCGTCATCTCTATGGTCCAAAATTATTATAGTACCTGTGCCTGTATGTTTGTTCAGGTTTTGCGAAAAAAGCTATATAAGGGACCATCCCCACAGA
This sequence comes from Ophioderma brevispina, assembly GCA_023653785.1. Taxonomy (NCBI): domain Eukaryota; kingdom Metazoa; phylum Echinodermata; class Ophiuroidea; order Amphilepidida; family Ophiodermatidae; genus Ophioderma; species Ophioderma brevispina. Next base: position 7,440 of record JAMKCH010085283.1, read on the forward strand.
AAAGGCAACCCGTTGCCTTGTATAGTGTCACCGTGCAGACAAAGACTAAGGGTCCTTCCCCAACAGAAATTATCTCACTCTTATGGCTAGTGTGGTACGGATAGAATTTTTGTACTTTTACATTTACAATCGCAGTCTAGGGTTTATAAATCACTGAGGTTTGGAGAGCGCCTCAGTCTTTAGGTTCCATTTTAAATTAATTATTATCTGCTCTATATTGATGGCCTTTTCCTGATCGATCGGGGGGGGGGGGGGGGGGGGGGGGGGGGGCTGGTAATCTTGTTATGTAACTGGTATTTTTTTTTTCTATGGTACTCTGTCAGTTTTTGTTTGTATCTGCATGTTTTTTGTGATTGTGTGGATATCTAAATAACAAAAAAAAGACAAGCGACCTGGAAGACTGGCGAATCCACTGCTCTTTAGCTAATTGACAGATGAATTGTTTACAACGTAGCACCAGGGTTACAATGAAATATTCCAGATTTTTGTCAAGCTCATTTTTGCTTACATTCATAAAATATATGTAACATAAATATATGTAAAAAAAATAAAAAAAATAGAACAATTTGATGTAAAAAAGTAACAAAATAAGGCATTTTGAATTTTTGCTTTTTAGACACACCGAAAAAACGGGCGGATTTTCGCCATGCTTCATTCATCAAAACGCCCAATTTTGCTCTCCTCGCGACGTCAAAGTGATGGCCATGCTGGTGAAATTAGATTTTTGTGTATGCATGAAAAGTTACACTATGCCAACACTAATTTGGGAGTTATGAATCTACCGAATGGGTTATAACATGAGGCTACTGTAGATCAACTCACAGTCACCAGAAAAAAGTTTTGGACAGCGTCGATTACTTGGGAGAGGTAGACTACTCTGTAGTCCATTATTTTTTTGGTGTTTTTTTTTTTGTTTTTGTTTTTACTTTACTTTTTTTATGCGTAAGAGCGCCCTCCTCCGTCTTTTGAAAAGACTAGCACCCGGAAGTTGATGCAGTTGTGAATTTGCTGTTGCGTTAGGTTGGCATGTCCTACCCCCTCATCTTATCATGCGGTCAATTGAGGCGCGATAACACCTCACCACATGCCCACCATACGGGCGGCCATACCTGGCATTGGACCACTTACTTTCACTTAAGGGTCGAGATTGTTAACGTGGGGTTCTATGGCGAGTTCCGTCCAAAACTTGGCGGACCCTAGATAAGTATGATGCATCGTTTGACCAAATTGACCATGGCTAACACGATTTGCGGGGCTTGTATCTGGGGCGGGATCTCTGTGATCGATATTCATGATCTTCGTGTCCCGTGTTGGCTATGCACACACACCGTAATGCAAGGCATTTGAACAGTTTTTTGAAAAGAATCCCACATAATTTTTATTGAGAGGCAAATTAAATTTGATCGGTATTCATCTAATAAGTACATATTCATTGTTATTGTGCTATATTAGAACTGTATATGCTTGTATAAGCGAGCAAGTGGGGAACGGCTTGCCGTAACAGGCCGCTGCGCGTAATTCTCATCATGAAATGATTTCATTGATGACCATGCTTTGTATCTGTTTGGGGCTGAATCGCTCTTCGCTGATTGGTCTAGGGGGGAATGATCTTACTTGTCAAAACCTGACATGTTACTGTCAATCTTTAAATTTTTCCGTGATCAATTTGAACAATTATAAGCAGTTTTACTTAAGTTTTTTCTAACCTCACCCTCTCAACACACACAATTTGCTCTCCACGGCAGCTTAGGGACGCACCCTTTGACTTCAAGGGGGGGGGGGGGGTGAAGTTTCTAAAAAACAAAACTTCACCCACCATATGAGCACAAAAAAACTTCCCCACTTTTCCTTAAAAAAAACTTAAACCCGCACCTTATTACGAAAAAACACATCCTCAAGTAGGCAAAAAAAAAATCCAGCCCTATGCTTAAGAAAAAAAACAAACTTGCCTCAAAAGCCAACGAAAAAAAAAATTGCCCTCACCCAAACTTCCAGCCCCCCCCCCCCTTTTGGAAAGTCTAATGGTGCGTCCCTTACGCGTACCCTCTGCCTTCATGATTCACCCCCGTTTGATCTGCACAACAATATATACAAAACCGTGTCGTAGCCCACTATCTCGCGGCAATGCACCCATACTACTACTACTCTATGGCTCGAAAAAAAAACAGCGGAACACAGGCACAAACTTCACAGATTCAGCCACAAACTCAACATATTTAGAGCACTGATTCCCTGCGAAAATCCCCAAAATTCCATCATGTTTTTTGCATGCAAATTAGCTACAATTTGAAGCGATAGATCGATTTTCAAGAATGAAGGACTCATTTTTGCGATAGGTAAATTAGAGAAACATGCACACGACTTTAAAATAAAAATCACAGAAAAGTAGATGAATTTCTTGTAAACTATTACCAACTGAATGTTTTTTATATATCGAAATGAACTTGCATTCATCAAAGTCTGAATTATTTCAATTTACAAAAAAATATTTTCGTCCGATTCTAAGGCATCCCTTCAAAAATTTTGACGAGTCCTATGCATTGTATCTCTGATGATTGACATTTCTTACTATTCGAATCACAGAATGCAGATTACCTGACGCAGCTGAAAGTACATAGTCCGATTTTTTTCCGAGGGAGTGGTCACTGAACTTATAGAGGTCAGTGTTTCGCGGTCACAAACCTTAGCGGGATCATAAAGGAGCATATATTGAAGAATGATTAATATTCGCTAAAGCCGGTATGTGTAAACTGTGCCCTCTCTATACATGAAGGTCCCTGAGCGTAACTTTTTGTGGTATAAATGCCATTGTCATAAGGGATCAGGCCTAATTAAGCTTAGTTACGCGTGAATTGCGTCACGAAATTAGAATAGAAGAAAATGACAATATAATAATAATATGATGATAAGACTGGGTTTAAATAAGATGGGACGCACACAAAAATAAATTTTAAAAAATGCCAAAATCGACTATGGCATAGTCCTATGGAGAGGAGACAGAAAAAGAAATTTTTGGGCCGATCCACCTGTTTCATGAACAACCTAATATAATCGGGCTTTTCATGTTGACATTTTTGGAAATAGAGTGCAACGACTTTTGGTTCGATCAAAAGTCAGTGACATTACCTTAATAACCACTGAAGCAATACGATTAGTCAGATCCTTTGAGAGATAATGTAGCTCTAACATGCGCTTACGTTGATTTGAATGCTTTCATAATAAAGATAGGATTGATTTTTCTCTGCTATCGGACTACATGTTTCAATAGGTTTAACGTGGAATTTTAATTTCCACCCCTGCACATGCCCTCATTCATGCTGTACTTCTAAGAAGAACGTGTAAGGCAATCAAAATACAATACTGCTGCCTTAAGCCCACACTAATTGCAACAGATATTCCAACAGAATTGTTATTTGAAATACCTTTAAAAACAACATATCAAAGTCTACTAAATCACAGGATGGAACATATATTTTTAAAGGGGTAAGGTTTATACAGGGGGTCACATATGAGAAAAGAATCAAAACGTATCGAAAAGTATGCCAGCGTGTTCGTTACATTTTCAGGATTTAAAAAAGGTATAGTTTGCCATATCTACAGGTTTGTAAGTTCAATAGTTTATGATCAAAATAAGGTTCAAGGTCACGAGGGGGTAAATTTCAGATATATCCGTTCGTCTAGAAAACATGGTGTCAAATTTGTTCGTCTAATGGTACAGAGCCCGAAATATACTGGTGCACCATCTATAAATTCGTTGCATAATTGGAACGCAAAATGTGACTGGGGGCTACCGGGTCTATGGGAGGTCACCAGTCACACACGCTCTGCTGTAATTCTTTATAGAAAGTTCACAAAGAATATATTTAACTTTACTTATCTAGTGGGGACAAATTTAACATTACAACCGTCCGAATCAAACTCGACCCTTCATGCAATTTTACCCCAGGATGACCTTGAACTGTTATGGGCCTATTGTACAAAACTATAACGCGTAGATAGGGCAACCTATACCTTTTTTTAACCTTAGAGTAGCCCAATAAATTGTACATCATTTAATCAATTCGAACAATTCTACTTTTTTTAAACCCCTGTTACAAACGTTTGCCCCCTTTTTTCTACATGTGCCCTAGGTCGATTTTGGTAGACTTTTAATATATTATTTTTTGGACTATTTCAGAGTATATTAACACCAACAATTGTTTTGGTTGCAATTTGTGTGGGGTCAATATACAATTATTGGACTATAGAGGTGACACGATGGGTTCAATCTATATAGGTGGTGTTGACGAAATATTTTAGGATTTTGCACAGGCGGGAGAAGGGATGCAATTTGTTTCTATTAATATTTCACCAAGTTCTGCAATTCCAGGAAAGAAACATCGTGTTTGACTCGAATTGTATTTTTGTCATTGCTTGACCTTGTAATTGATGGATTAATGAAATTAATAATAAAATTAGAAAATAAGTTACAAAATGACATATTCTGTTTCATTTCGTTGTGTTTTTAATTATTATTGATATAAAACCATCGATCGCAGTTCCCTCGAATATGAAAGTGCAACAACTGCGATATGATGTCATCACTTTGACGTCACATTTGCTGCGATTGGATTTGGTCGGAATCGTTTTCGAGTATGTCAGCTATTGGGCGGAAAATTAAAGGGCAAAATACTCAACAAATGTTGGACATTTGCAACTTATTGATTTATATGTAATCTACGTTACTTAGCTTTCCATCCATAACCACAATTTTCCAAATATTCAGAATCATGACAGAGTTCCTTTAAAAGCCCCTGAGTCCGAAGTCTATGCCTTCCTGAGTCCAACATTGGTCTCTACCAATACGGATGATGGTTTTATCCTAAAGCCTATACTGGACGGTCCAAAACCTGATATGTCAATTCAAAGATGCATAGAAAAACTTTGTTAACCGTAAAGCTGCTTTCTCATCAGCACATATAACGTCCCAGAAAGAACTCGTACATGATGCACAACTGTACGATATGATTTTGTTTTCATTGCAGTACAAGAAACCAACACAATGTGCACAGTGAACTGCTACTACAGGAGAATATCATGTATGCACGTATTAAACCTCCATGGAAGAACAAAAAAAAAAAAGAAAGATGAGCATATGGGTTGGTAATTTTGTGACCCCACTTTTTCTGCTCCCAGTTGAATTCAGCATTAAGCTATAGGAGAGTGGGGGTTCCTTTTATCACCCGCGGCCGCGCCGACAAGTGATGTGCCAACCTTGTCAACTTTAATGAGTGCATCCTGAAGCTTACACCGATGGTTTGCAATCCCAAAACACATTAAAATAAATTTCATTTGCTGCTACGCCTCACAACGACCATTCAAGCTCATACAGTATGAATCTGTATCTCAATTTTACCGTGAAATATCCACTGCCACCAGTCACAGTTCCAGCCCATAATCTTTGTAAATCCCACAGATTACAATGCTAGCTTGGCCTGAAGACACGTTGTTCATCTACATCAACGAGGTCCAACAGAAACGGAATGTACATGAAGGACTTCATAGACAATTTAACCTTGTGCCACTAACACACATTTCCAAAATCAAGCCAGGTATACTGTGGACACCCGTCGCCCAATTGGAGACTTGTCCAGCTGGAGTACATTCTGGTCATAAAATTGAGGATTAACATCATTAAAGAACTCCAAGAGCCCTACCAACACTTTTTGAAGCTGTAAGTTAAGTCCGGATCATAGAATTGGTCTCTTGTATGAGCCGATAAGTTACCGTCCAGAGTACCCCCCTCCTAAAGATAACCATTAAAACAATCATACTGGGATAAAAAAAAGCTTTGTGAACAGTATAAACCTTATCAGTAACACAGAGGCAGGTTTCAACACTCCATTGTGAGCTTGACAAGAACTCCAGCACTGTATATGATGCCAACAACCAACAATGAAATTGTATTGGAGATGCTGCCTAGAAGAAAGAAGAATACTACTGCTTTTGCCTCAAATGACACGTCAGCAAACCCAGATAATATATAGAATCTGCAGCCAAGACGCACCAGAATAAATTACACCAAAGCTTCTGTGCGTGGCAGAACGTTGTGGTCACTAAGACTGCCTTGATGATGCATAACCGTGGTGCTTTGAGGAGCCTTTAAGTCCAAGGCTGACGCATTTGACACCCTACATTCTTGAAAGCAAGCATGCTGCAGCCTGGGAGGCACTGAGGGAGCTGACTGAAAAGAAGGTCTACCCCCACCAATAAACAAAAGGTGAAACAACTGAAGAGCGTCATGACACATGGTTTTAGCACTTTAGTTCGCTGCTTGGCAACCAGTTCAGAATAACCCGAGAATAACACTAACGTGCTGAACCTATTCTTCATCACAAGATAGCAGACATAACCCCTTCTCATCCTGACTGGACCTTTCACGATAGAGGATCATTCAGATCTGGCTGAAGAAACTGAACAACACCAATTGTTTACAATCAAATCCCTATTGTTTGTGAGAGAGAGCACACATGTTTGAAACAAAGCTCTTCCAGAAAATACCATCCAGTTGCAGTTATTGTTACTTCTATCATGTGAATGTTTATACCATGTTTATCCAGCTTGATCTCACAGCTTTCTAACTGATATATTTTATGTTTACGACTCATCATTATTTTTTTCAAGATTTTAAATGAATTTAATCTTCAATTTTGCTTGCTTTTCAATCTTTAAAAAATTGACTCTGTGTGTGTGATGTCAGTGAGTCAATCTTCTTACTAAGTCCCTGACTGTGGATCAATACATCTCTTCTATTCATCGTTACAACATATATCCTAAATTACACAAAATGTGCACCATCTCTACAGGACAATGGACTCAGCAGGACAAACCCCAGCTTAGTACTAACCAGTTAAATAAGGTTCTATTCCTGGGTCTACTAATAGACAAAACCTGTGCTTCCAATGGGAAAAAATTCAAGGACATTTCAACTAGTAACCACTTTTTCTGTGTGACCCGACTACATAATTAATTGGTTATATAAATATTAGTGGCTCATGTCTGGCTCCCCAGTTGACAGAGGCCCCAAAGGACTAATATTTAGATCTTTGGCCCATGGTGGCTAACCATCAACTGTATACAGATCAACTTCCACCGTATCATGCAGGGTACCCAATATCAGAGAATGGTAGAATCTAACCACTCACCAAAATTGAACTGAGAATGGACCCTCAACCAAATCCACATAAACAAATCTCTTCATTCGGATTCAGAATGTGACGAGGATGACATTTTACTACACCCAATGCCATTTACCTCAACTCCCAGATCATCTATTTGTATCTCAGCTCTACCTGCATAATTCATGGAACACCGAACTCAACTTAATTGTGAATGTTTGCTTGTCAAACCACTTTTTTTACCACCCCAAACAGTGAGACCCAAACTGAACTGAAACTTGCTACTTGAAATCCAAACTGATGTGAACCCACTAATTACACTCTTGTCGCAAACACCATTTAACTAATTCATCCACTACAGAGAAATCTTCTCATGTCTTGTCACCTATGTGCTCATATGCTAAACCACCCACTGAATTTGCCACCATTCCAACCTACAACCCAATTTGATATACTGGACGTGGAGGACACCATCCCAGCTGTTGAATCTGATGAGCCACCCAATCCCTTGCCATGGATTAAAAACTCAGCTCCTACTATGCCAAAACTGAGTCCCAAAAAGTCAATTGAATCTACAAGTAAAACCAGGCAATCCCGACATATGTCCTCACACAGCCAACGTGGACCAACCTTACCATCCCCTCCCTCACGCCAGTGGCTCCCCCTACCCCCTACCAGAAATCCGTATATAGGCAATACTCTATCCCAAAGCCAACCTTGTTGGTCGGAAAATATGAATCCAATGAGAGACAGAGATTACTAAACAGACGTATTCCTGGAAGTAGGATTGAACTTTGGACAAAACTTGCTCCTGTGCTTATCCAAAAAGAAAGCAACATCCTGTTTAATTGTTCACTGTGGGTACAAACAACATCTCAATAATCCTCTGACAACTGATTTGCCTTCACACACTATATGACAACTCTCATTACTATCATTTCAAGTATAGAACCTCGCACCCAAGCAATAATATTTTCTTTTCTTCACATTACAACTCAAGAAGCATGAGGGTCATGCTATTTGGATTAAGGAGTTTAATGCCAGGCTTCGTGACTGTTACTTTAACTGAATTGTTAAATATATTTGTAATGAGAACATTGGCATAATCAACCTTTCACGTCAGACGGACTGCAAACCTCAATAAATGGTAACAATTCTTCTGCTAGGACTTTATATTAAACATTCGATGTTATGAGCCAACCATGGAATGTTCAGAGATAAGCTAAATCCGACTGTACAGAACCATTCAAATAATTTAAGTTCCTTGATCCAAGGGTCTAATAGCAAAGATGTTTAACACCTATATTTGCACATGTTCCATATTTTAACGTACATCAGCGTCTATAAATAATTTTCCCACATCTTCCTGTGTGATATTTAGTTAACCCCGGTAAAAACATGCTAAACCGAGACACCACCATGTCTTGTGGTCAGTAGCTTTAAAACTGATCAAAGTTTTCACCAAATGGCCTATGGCGGCTAATTGTTGACTTGCTAATTTTTTCATGTAACTTGTATTGACGTAATACAATCAACTAAAAAAATTGGTGTGGTGATAGTTTTGCTTTACTCGTGTATGGTTTTAGATGAGGCTAACCCTTGGTGATAAATAGATTGATCGCAATGTGCTTTATTGAGAAGGGTTTAAAGTTTGCTCACCTCAATATTCATAGTTTACCTAACAAGCTATGAGAATCCTTAAACTTTTACTTCATCTTCAAGATAGTGCTGTTTTTGTGTACAGAAACCTGGGTATGCATATAATTATAATGACAGTGATTTTAACAATTGATGGTGTTTTATCTATGTAGGCTTGATAGGAAAGTGGTATGGAGTCAGTGGTATTATACTGTATATTAAATGGTATAATCTTATAAACAGATTTTACTAAATTTTATGACATATAATCGAAGCTCATAGTGGTTTGCAATTCCCTTCCTAATACAAAAACTATTTCTTTTATTATTTTATTAATATAGATAACAAGTTACCAATGCAAATGTTGATACTATTTAAATAGATTTAGAATTCTTGATTCGAGAAATGTCACATAAATAATGATGATGTTATTTCTTTGGGATTTTTAATCTGACCTTTAGTAAGCCATGCAACTCTAAAGATTATAACCTTGCCAGGGGCCAGTAATTTGCATCAGTATCAATGGAATTTACAAGAAGAACTGACAATCCAAACTAACTTGAATCTAGCTTTTGTATCTATCCACTCGTATCATCCCTTCAGGTGTACATAGTCTTGGGGGTCTATACTGGTCACAGTGACCACTCCCATAATATACTTGTTCGTAAAATATGAAAGTATAAAGTCCCCTCTAAAACATTAAGTACAGTTCGCTAAATAAATTAATGATAAAGATTGTATGTTAATGCTATTAAAAGTTATAATTGGGATATTGTTTTTCAATCCTGATGATGTTAATGATACGCACTTGAATGTTTGGACTTTGACATGTTATAATGTATTTGATACCCATGCACCCAATAAAGAGAAACTGTTTAAGGGTCACCCTATCCTGAATGGAATCAATACAGGAATTTCTTGAGTTCACAAGAGAAAGGGACTACTTCTATAAAAAGCCCATAAAACCATAATGCAGATGATTGGAAAACTGCTAGGATTTTAGAAATAGGCAATAATATGAATAAAGTATCTGAAAAAGACTTACTGTAGTAATGCCATAAATGAGAATGTCAATGGATCTCACAAATAGGCAACTATGCAAAAAATACTACCAACAATAAACCTAATGAGCTTTCTGAAACCAGTTCTCATAATAACGATACAGATGGGTTGCTGATGCATTCCATGATTGTTTCACATCATTGGTAATCACCTAGCTAGTAAATTTGTTGATGATGAAAATAATATAAATAACCTTTGCAATGACCATATCAATACGCATTTTATTTTGATTATGTGACACCGACATAGTTGGTTCTGGATGAAATTTCCGATAAAAATGGACACCAAAAATCACCTGGTCTTGGTAACTTTAACTAAGCGTTGAAATTGGCTGCACCATGATCTGTAATCATTGCCTACATTTAATCTTTCTTTGTACACATCAACTTTTCCAGATGATTGGAAGCACGCCAAAGTGGAACTCTATTTTTAAAGGATGTTGACAAATCTGATGTTAACAAGTATAGGCCTATATCTGTTTGTCCATTCCGTTCAAAAAATTATTGACGTGACTGATATCCAACCAGCTTTACCATTTTTTGACTGAAAATACATTTAAATATCAGCACAATACTGGTTTTAGACACAAGCCTTCATACCTACCACCACACTCATTGATGTTTCGGACTACATATTAAATAATACGAATCAGCAGATAAAAGTCACTGGTGCCTTATTCCCTAGATCTATAACAGGCATTGACACCAGTCAAACCCACACCTTCTCCTCAGAAAACTCAAAACTACATGGATGTCCCACTTGGTACTACACTACTTGATTGGTTCCAAATCTATCTATGTTGGTAGAACTCATGCTAGTAAATTCACTCCACTCATTCCGATTTTAGAAATATCAATATTTGGGCATCCCACAAAAAGGGAAAATCAATCTTGGGTCCTTTATTAATTTATTATTTTATGTCAACTCTCTTCCCGATTGTATTAATTGCAATGTTGTCATGGTCGCGATGATACAACTCGATATTTTGCTCATCCGACGACCATTACTCAATCCAAATATGGATATGAAAGATACCTTAGCTGAATATTGCGCATTGGTTTAAAGCCAACAAGCTTACCTTAACTATAAGAAAACCAAGTTACATGATATTTGGAACAAACATGGTTTGAGCATTTTTCAAACTTTTTTCTCTTACTTATTGTAATGACACTATTGAATAGAGTTCCGAACAAGATTTAAGTACTTGGGTGTCATTTTCGAATCCAAACTTACTTGGTATAAACATACATTGATTAGATATCCCTCTATTCTTTCTAACGCATTGGTGTTATTCACAGGGTTAAGTTTTATCTCCCCCTCAGCTACTCTTACTCTGCTTCCATGCCTTATTTTGTCCACACTTTGATTACTGCAAGTCCAGTTTGGTCAAACTGCAATTTTGCACTTAGCAATTCTCTTCAAATTCTCAAAAAAAACAACTTGCCCGTGCTACTAATTCTGCTGACATTCGTACACCCTATTAGTGACATTGATGAGCCCCTTGGCTGAATAAATTAAGTGACAGAGGGAGCAACATATTCTGGCTCCTATGTCTTTAAATGTCTTCAAATGATGCTCCTTCGTACTATAATCATACACCATTTACTTTTTTACTTCTAATAGTCACACCAAAAATACTCGTAGCCAATCTTGTAATACACTCGTCATACTACTTGGAGTATCATACTGCAACGGACATCCATACAGAGTGCTTCAATGTGGAATAAAGATCTTCCCACCCAAATGTCCCAACATTTTGCCAGATATGAACATGTTTAACACTTTTAAATAAAAAATATTGTGTTTTGAATCTTGTGTTTATGCTTTGCTGTTTATTTTGCAAGTTCCCATGATAATTGCCTGTATCTTCATTCCTTCTATGTTTTAGGTATTTTAAGGCAACCTTGATTGAAATCTTACATTTTATGCTGTTCTAATTAATCTGTTTCCAACATTATCACTTAAACTCGTTTTTGTGTACATACATGTTATACATGTTGATTTATTTTCACCTTGTAATTATATTGTATATCATGTCTCCTGGGAGACCAGTTGTATAACTGATTTGAGTTAGCCCGATAAATCAAGTATCTACTAACTACTACTACAAGACGCCTGGTTCCGACAACATTCTTGCAGTAATCTGGAATCCACCTCTTCCATGTTCAATGTTTAGAATTTTGTACCAAACACTTACCGGGAAACAAAGATAGCATTGCTTTATCACATTGTTCATAACCACATCCTCTAACTACCAAAGAAAATGACAGACCATCCAACAACCCCTTAAGGTGTGTCCAACTTAGTTCTTTTTGTTTCACACGAATTCGGCAATTTTGCACAAACCATTTTAAACATCAACATGTGTTCTATCGTTACGCATACAGGTTTTAACTGCAACAAATCCTTATCTGTATTTTTTTGCGATTTCAAAAACACATATTTGAACCATATTAAAGTCACAAAACCGCTGGGCTTAAACAGGCGGGAATATTTAAGCCCATTTACGCGTCAGTCGCCAAGAGTCGCAGCATCGCGTCGCCCGGTGAATTTTTACTGCGTAATGAGCATGCGCGTGGTTTTAAATGTACTTTGCGCGAACGCATATTATGGGGACAGTGTGTCATTTGTTGGCTTTTTTGCTACATTGGAATTTTGGGTCTTAAAAATGTAGATAATGGTCCAGGGAATCCACAATCAAAAATGGTTTATCCAAAATTTTATTTATCCCTCACGTTGGCTGCCATTTGAGATATTCAAAATAGCCGCCGGTTTTCAAACAAATTTATTTATGCTCTAGATCTGGATTTCCTGAGCACAATATAGGTTCAAATTGGTGGCAATACAATGGCTTTTGATGTCAAGGAACCGCAAATTCCAATAGAAAGTTGCCAATTGTTTCCTTCTGGCGGCCATCTTGAAATTCGAAATGGCTACAAATTTTTTTACCGTATACGTCGTTCATTACCTGGACTTCGGGCAACATAGAAAAATGTTTTCAAATTGGGGCAAATACCAAGCGAGTTGATGTCAAGCAACACAAATATCACATTAGAAGTCGCAGATTTTCACTTCGGCGGCCATCTTGAATTTCAAAATGCCGCCTTATAATATATACTTAGCCCAATATCTTGACTTCTGAGCAACATAAAGCCCATTTGTGTGGCAATACCAATGTTTGTGCTGTCAAGGAACACCTTTATTACATTCAGAAGTCGCAGATGTTTCCTTCAGCGGATCTGTTGAATTATTTCAAACTGGCCGACTTTTCAACAAATTTGGGGCTCTATATCTGGAGTTGGCGGCAATACCCATGTGTTTGATGTCAAGAACGCAAATATTACATTCGAAATGTACAGATTGTTTCCGTCCGGCGGCATCTTAAATTTAAAAATGGTCGCCATTTTATTATATACTTCGCCCATTCTGGCTCTGAGCTACATAAAGGCTCCATTTGGTGCGATAACCATGTTGTGATGTTATTGATATTGATGTTGTGCCAGAGTGTCACCGTGAAGATAAGGCTAAGGGACCATTCCCCAACAGAAAGGGTGCTGGAGACCTGGCCGGGGAAAAAAAATTCCAGCTACTATTTAGCTAATTAGTAATTGACATGGTTTACAATGCCTAACCGTTAAGCCCCGGATTTGAAGTATGTGCTTCCTGAGTCAACCTTGGTCTCTACCAATTCGGATGATGGGGTGGGTCCCCTAAGCCACGGGAAGGTCTAACCTGATATTGACAAAGATGCCTGGACAACCTTTGTAAAACATCATGGCTTGCATTTTACAACCATCAGCTCATACAACGTCCAGCCACTACATACAACAGCCAAGAAAGAAAACTTGTACTGAGCACAAGTGTATGAATATGGATGTCATTTGCATACCGCATTGTGCACAGTGACCCTCTATACGGATAATTTCCAGGCTTTGCAACTTATTACAGCCTCCACCTGAAGATCAGAAAAATTAAGCTACAACAGTGGGTGTGGGGTTTCTTTTCTCACCAAAGCTTCCTCAAGAATCAAGTGCCAGCCTTGTCATTGCAATGATCTACACTCCTGACAGCTTTACAGTGATGGGTAATCCTGACTCAACAGTCAATTGCTGCTACCATCCAGAATAAACTGTCTTCTCGCTTTACCATGGACTTCCGCTGCCAACGTACAGTTCCAGCGCCATAATCTTTGTGCATCCCTGGAGATCGCGGTGCTAAACTTGGGGCCTGGGGACGCGCTGTTCGTGTGCAAGCGGGGCCAGCGGAGGTGGGGTGTGCGTAAGGGAATTTGTGAACCTTTTTAGCCTTGTTTGCCACTGCAACAAAGACAAATCAAGCAAATAGATAGACTGTGGACATGCCGTCGCCTAAATGGAGAACTTGTCCAGCTGACTACATTCCTGCGTCAAGAGTGTGGATTTAACAGCCATTGAGAACTACACATCCTACCCTTTTGAAGCTGTTAAGTCTGATCATAGAATATTGTCTCTTTGCAGAGCAGATCGTTATCACAGAGTAAACCCCTCCTAGAGAGCCATGAAAACTTCGACTGGAGAAATTATGGGGAGATCAAGCTCTTCGAGCATATACTTTTAGCATACCTGACTGTTCAACACTCTTTGTTGACGAGCTTGAAGATAAACTCCACCACAGTATATGAAGCTGTCACTTCAGCCAACAAAGGAATTGCACTGGAGATGCTACCTATACACAGAAGAGAATACTGTCTTTGCCCTCAAATGACAAAGTGTATCAAAGCCAGAGAAAACTGAAGTCATGCATCCAAGAACACCGTACAAATCACCAGAAATCTCTTCCAAGCAGAACCTTGATGCCGCTAAGGCTACACTTGATAATGCTTTCACCGTGGTGCTTGAGGAGCCATTTTAAGTCCAAGACTGACGCACCTTTGACACCCTACATCGCAATACAATCACCTGCAGCCTTGGAGGCACTGAGGGAGCTACTGATAAAAAAGCTAACCCCATCTATACGAATAAACTAATCAAACTTAAGATAATAAGAAACACTGAAGCGCCTCGACAACAAAGACGGTTTTTTCATCAATTTAGTTCTCGACTTGGCAACGTCGAATAAACACGAACCTTGATGAACCTTTTTCTTTCATTTCACAAAATAGCAGACGCCCTTTGCCGATCAATACTGGACCTTTCACTAAAGAGGAGCTTTCTGATCTGCCTGAAGACACTGAACAACACTAAGACGGCCAGGTCCCGACACATTCCTGCAGTAATCTGGAAGAATCCACATTTTCATGATCAACTGTTGGAATTTTTGTACCGACTCCTACATGGGAAACAACCAGCTGCCTATTATATTAAACATTATATTATCATCACTCCTCTAACCAAAGAAAGGTGACCTCCCACAACCCCAAAGCTCAGAGGACTTCAACACTGTTCCACCACGGACCTCTAGATTACAGCTCAATTCTGCTCAACAGAATCAGTTCTCACATATATCCTATTCTCCATGAAACCAGAATGGTTTTCGTAAAGGGCAGATCAACAAATTCTCAATACTTACCTCAAGCAGATCATGAAATTTCGAAGTTTCCAAGAGAAAATCTCCAACTGTGTTTCTAGACTTTTTCCAAGGCGTTTGACATTGTCAACAGAGTCAATTGTGTTTGTAACTTTTTCCAAGGCTTTTGACAGTGGTCAACAGAGATTTAATGCTTCCTATTCTTACCAACTTGGTGTCCAACGCGAGGACGGTCAACGTAATTGCAATCATATATCCCCAAGGAGATACTCTTGCTTCCTATCTTTTGGAATAGTGGTTGATTCCAGCTCCTACCGTTCTTTGACCTTATGAACGACACGGCCCTCACCAATCAAAAACCCAGCGTTCTAACAGCACTATAGAGCTCACACGACTTGCATGCAGAATGATCTAGCTCTCTCAGCCGATCTTATATAAGGTGCACAGTAATTTACTAATATTACTTAAGAATGCTGCAGACAAAGTCGGCATACATCTAAATGCCATGAAGAAGGAATATATGACCGTCGATGAGAAAGATAATCATCACCTATCTCCACTACAGCCGGTACCCAACTCAACGCACAGAGGTCAGGGACTTCTAAGTACCTGGGGTCCTTTGTTACCGACAGCAAGAAGTACAAGCTTGGATGGAATGTCTGCATTAAACTACACCACTAATGGCACTCTGGTATCTCCAATTCAACCAATCTGAACGTCTCTTTAGAGCTTATGAGAGAGTGATCCTGTTATATGGATCTTAGACCTGACCATGAAGAAAGTCTACAGATAAACTGGATGACACCTAAACCAGGCTTCTTATGGGAGTACAAACCATATCCTGGAGTGAGCACATGACCTAAGCACAGAATTTATTGGAAATATCCCTCCCATCTCATCTTCTGTTGACCAACGCCCAGCACGATTTGCCGGTCACCTCTTATCTTGCGATTGATCCAGTAGTCTCGGACATCACATGTTTGGAGGTTATCCATGCCCAACAAGGGTCGTCGCCCTTTAACTACCTTGATGATTGCTCGAAACTGCACAGCGTCTGATATCCACACCTTAATTACAAACAGGGTACCTTTTGGCGCTAATGGTGAACGTGCCATCTATCTTCGGCTGCGGCCGCTAGATAGAATCGTGGAATATTGGTTTAAATACTGTACTTGAAATTGCACTGAACTATGGACAGCAATAACATGGAAACCTATTACAAACGTAGTAAAACACCCAGAGCTTATGGCTCTCCCATTATTCATGATTTAAGTCTGGTGCAATAGAGTAGATCTGTTAGAAAGAGCCATTGAGCTAGTTGGGGCGCATACTGCCAGATATCGGGCATATTAAAAGTATATGTAAAAAATAGTGGCCATTTGGAATCAAAGATGGCGGTCCAAGTAACAATCTGTCGACTCTCTGGAGTAATATCTATATATGGTCCTTAACCTCACAAACATGAGTATTCGCCACCAAATGAAGCCTTCTATGTTTCCCAGAAGTCCAGGTATTGAACAAGTATACGGAAAAATGGTAGCCATTTTTAAATTCAAGATTAGAGGCCGCCATAAAGGAAACAATTGGCACTTTCTGGATGTAAATATATTGTTCCTGGACAATCACAACAGGGTAGTGTCACCAAGTGGAGCTTTCCATAGTTGCTCAAAAGTCCAATATGGGGCGAAGTATGTGATAAATATGGCGGGCCAATTTTTGAAATTCAGATGGCCGCCTGAAATAAACAATCTGTGATTTGTTCGAATTAATATTTGCATTCACTGACACTCACAACTGGGTTTTAACCACAACTTGAGCCTCCTATATTGATCAGAAGTGCAGAGGAGACAAATAATGTTTAAAATTGCGGGCCCATTTTGAAATTCAAGATGTCCTCCTGAAGGAAACTATCTGCGAATTTCTGGATGTGATATTTGTGTCCTTGACATCACAAACATTGGATTGCCAAATTTCAGCCTTCTAAGTTGCTCAGAAGTCCAGATATATAACGAATAGGTTGAAAATGGCTGCCATTTTGCAAACCAAGACGGAAGGGAAAAAAAAAAAATGGTAACAATTGATTTAATTCCTGGGACCATATCTACATTTAGACCCAAAATCCAATTGTAGCAAAAAACCAACAAATCTCAAACCATCAACACACCGCCCAAAATAGCCTCTTTGAAAAATGAAAAAGAATAATATTGAAACCATTAAACAAAAGCGCCCAATATTAAGCACCAGATAAATTTCAATTTCTTCTGATTTCTGGAGTAGAAGACCAAAAGGATGTTTGAGTTCAATAGTGCATAAAGAGGTATTTCCATCACTTGCAAACAGTCAATTTGAAGTTCAAAGATTAATAGTTATTTGAGAAAGAGACAGCTTGAACTGGCGTGAAAAGGCCCTTTTTTTTAAATAAAACACGGATTTTCTCAATGTTCAATTTTCGCACAATTGGGAAATTTTCAAGACAAGATAACTCAAAAAATACCGAAGTAAAAGGTAGGTTTAACTTTTCTACGAGAGGCAGTCGGTCTTCTCTAGGGACGTTTTCTCAATTTGTTTTTCCCCCCCCATTTTTGATTTCTAACTAAAGATTATTCGCCAATCGAATAACTCAAATTTGGAAAAAGGTAAAAATCAAACTTTTTTGACAATTTTCCCTTATATTTTGAGATAGCTCTATTTTAAGAAAATGAGTAAAACACTCCCTAGACAACTTTGTCTTGTTTCTAAAAATAACATAAGAAATCATGAAAATGCAAATTGTTTTTGGGATGCTGTCTGAAAAAATCTGGGGCCAAGAATTCATGTTTTTTTATGTATTTTCTCAAAATACGGAAAGTTTTACATTAATCTGATGCAGCATCGGGTTCATTTTTCCCCCATGCAATTTTCTTTCTGAAATGGCATTACTGTTACATACAATAATCAAATATTGCCAAGTTACAAACCAAAATAGATACGCAGAATCGTCAGGGTGACATGTCCTTAACAAGAGAATTCACAATGTCACCACTGGCCTCTTAAGATCTACAACTCAATGCCGCTCCAACAGAATCACACAGATCTACTTCTCAGACGGAATCCCAAACAATGGTTTTCGCAAAGGCAGATTCAACACTACCTCAGATAGCTGCCCTCAGAATGATCATAGGAGAGTTGGGAATTTCCAAGAAACAAAGCTATTCAATTGTTTGTTGACTTCTCCAAGGTTTGACAGTGTCAACAGGGATGTAATGCTGATATTCTTAATCAACCGTGCCAACACGGTGGCCCAGACGAGACTTGTCAAAGCAATTGGCATCATGATGATAACCCTTCTAGCTTTGTGAGACCATTGGTGGCAAAGAGTCCTAACAACTACTGGAAACTACTTCAATTCGATACTTTGCTCAAATCTCTTTGTAAAAACTCCTGGTCTGATTACCATTCTCAGATAGTCTTGACATCAGAATGACAAGGGACTAACCCTCCATAAAACCCAAGCATTCTAGACGTTACCAAAGTAAGCATCTCACAGACCTTGACTATGCAGATGATCTAAGTCTAACAGCCGATCCGATATGTTATGCACAAGATCTACTAACTGCACCTAGGACATGCTAAAAGTCGGCTACATCTAATTCCAGAAAATGTGAAAATTGGCCGGTCAACGAGGAAGATAATCATCAACTATTGTACATTACAGACAGTACCCAACTCAGAGGTCAGGGTCTTCAAGTACCTGGGTCTTTTGTGTGACAGCAAAAGAACTTTCTGTCATCAAAGGGACAAGCTTGTAATCGACCTGCAATAAACTACACTACTTAAGGCAATCTGGTAATCTCCAATTCAACCTGTAGTTCTTTAGAGCCTTGTAGAGGATCCTTTATATGGTTGTATCTTAGACCTGGACCATGAAGAGCGTGCTACAGGATAGACTGGATTGCACCTACACCAGGCTTCTTATGCGATTACAAAACATATCCAGGCGTGAGCCCATGACCAAAGCACCAGTATAATGGAGATATTCCTCCAATCTCATCTTCTGGTTGCCCAACGCTGAGCACGATTCAAATGTCATCGCGTCAACTGTCAAGTCGTCGCTCAGACGTCACGTTGGAGGTTACCATGCCCAACTAGTTGTGCCCCTTTAACACATTGATGTGATTGCGCGAGACTCCTAGCAGGATCTATCTTACATCCCCAACTTAATGATGGACAGGATAGATTGGTGTTACATGGTGACATCAGTCAGCTGCACCGTAGATAGATGGTGTCAACAAATTATTGAGGTGAAACTGTTGGAATGATATAAAGTTTCTTACCGTGACAATACCAGTAAAATGGTAATCAATCACATATCAATGATACCTGTCTGCCTGCTTGTACTACTGGCCCAAGGCCTATGCATGAGTTATCATGGACCTGCCTGTAGTATTGAATTGTATTACTACTAGACTATAAAACCCTTTGAAATGATTCACATGCAACAGATTTCTTGGATCAAGTATATGCTTCTACAGTAACTCCACTGCAATCATCTTGAGAATGAACAGAAAAAAACCACAAATTCTTAAACAGAAAATACAATACTCCGTGGATGAGCTGATGGAACTTAACATCAAGTCTTTGAACATTCAAGGAAAACCCTCAATGCATCGTAGTTACAGACCTTATGTATATCTACACAAACAACAAGAACTACACCATAAACTTCATATTGGTCAAATTGATAATGTAGGTACTGATCCATACCAGTCATATGTCATCTGTATATTACAGGGTTCAATCAGATAAGTTAATTCTCCATGTCAGCGTTCAGTGGTGGGTCCAATCTTATTCATAATTTACACCAAGCCCATTGCTGACATCATTGTGCGTCACCAAGTTATTGTGTGTACGCAGATGACACACAACTCCACATATCACTTAATCTGACTATTCCTGGTGATCCAGATATTACTCTAAACAGAGTCTCTGCTTTGCTTAGATTGCAGACATTAAAGGATGGATGGTGGGCAATAAACTAAAACTCAATGAGGAAAAAAATGATTTTTTTTTGTTGTGGCACCACATTGGTTCATCAGTTATGTTTTTGATATCACCCTTGTTAATCTATCAATTTTTCACCTTCGTAATACTTGTAGTATTCACAAGTACATCAATAGGGACACAAGTCACCATAAAGTTCACTCACTTACAACCACCCACTTTGACTATGGTAATACCATTCTCTATGTTATCATTCAAGAAGAAATAAGGGTGTTTCCATAAGGTGACACCCTTTTCTGACACCCTATGAATTCGGAAACCTTAACGGAATAAACCACATAAACCATGTGGTTTATTGCGTTAAGGTCTGTTAAGGTTTCCGAATTCATAGGGTGTCAGGAAAGTATGTCAGGAAAGTATGTCAGAAAAGGGTGTCACCTTATGGAAATACCCAAGAAATAAACAGGCTTCATAAGCATCAAAATCATGCAGCTCATCATGTTTTCTCTGCCTCTTTTTTTGTAGAACTGTAGAACTTAGCTCTCGGCTCCACTGACAAGCTCATATGTGAACTCAACAGAATCAAATCTGCCTGTTCCAATGTTCCAAGTCTTTCTGTTGCTGGTCCTAGGGAATTGAACAAAATGCCAAAAGCCATCCATCGCTGTTTTCAACTAGCATGATCAAAAACAAATCAAATACTAATTCCTGTCTCACATGGTCTTTTTTTCTTATAAAAAATTAATTTATTTTCTGAAATTATTTTTCTTAATTTTTTTATTTTCTGTTTTTTGTTGTCCTTTATTCTTTTTTTCGGTGGTGCCTTGTGCAGTACCACCCATAATTGTTGTCCTTGTACTAGTTCTGTGTTTATTGCAATGGCTCTTTTTGTCACTGCATCATGAATTAGGCCATTTCTTCATTTCTTGTGCAGCATTTTGATCTTTTGTTAAAGGCGCTATATAAATACCAGTCTAATACCATATATTATTATTTCTAAAGTAACACAAAGATTGCTTGTGTTAAGTCAGTGGCGATCTTTCTCTGTACCTACGGTAAAAGAGTCAAATGTGAAAAATGTCAAATTTTAAACATGCTCAAATTGTACATGGAGAGCTGTTCCAACTTGTTTTTTTTTCTTTTTTTAAAGGTAAAAATTGGATCAAACTTGAAACATGATCGAATGATACAAATATACCATCATGTTTTATCTCTAGTCAACATCCAATAAAATCACTGGTGATCTATGCAAAATATATCAACATCCCGAGGGAACCAGGTTTGCATGACTTTTGCCTGTTTTTATGAAAAGGATAGAATAAGACTCCAACATTCTAAATCTGTTAAAGGTGCAATGAGAGATTACACATATCATGTGTCCCTAAAAAAATCGAAAGTACTGATTTTTGCCCTGATGTAAAGCTTTCCATCTAAAATATCTCCATCTGAAAGGATTAAGCTGAGAAGTGTTTCGTTGGTACAAAAATTGTGAAATTTATAATTTCGTATAGGAGCAAGTACGAAATTCAGCCTATGTTTTACATTGAAAATCAAAATCAACTTTTTTCTCTCTCTTAAGATATTTCTATAGCCAAATACAAGGTAGGAAATCTATTGAGTGTCTAATCTGTATGAAATTACTATTATGACACAATATTTGGGTGCCTCAAAATCTCTCGTTGCACCTTTAAGAAAATGTTCCATGCGTATGGCCACTGGGTGTTGGAAAATATGAATGCTGGATCTGGTGAGGCAAAAGTACCAGCTGAAATTTGTGATGCCGCGGTTCAAGTGTGATCCTAAAATTTATGCATTTCAAGTCCAGAAGTTTTACTGACGTTTTAGACGTATTGTTCTCCTGTCAGAAAACTTCTTCAGTAATGCACTCATCCAGCTGCTTTACTACGCAAGATGCTTATTTTTTCTCATTTGCCGAGTGCAAAGTTGTTTTGCCTTTTTGGTATCATACAACATTTTCATCTGAAAATTGGAAGAGGGGTGCAACAGACAGCCTGACAGATGGTAAAGTTATACCTAGTTTTTAACCTACACAACCAATTTCTTCATGGGAGTACCTGTGAAGTAGCTGTTAAGTAGTCACGGAGTACCCACCCGCATGGGTAACCACATCGCCGGCCGCAAAAGTGGGGGTAATCATCCACCTAGGTACACACGCAGTAGCCTAACCACTAGTCACCCCATGCGGGAATACCTGCGTGGGGTACTCCCATGCAAATGAGCTTTGAGCTCTGTATGATTATTTTAGTAATTTTATTTATTATTTAACATTTTGATCACATGTGTTATGTGTTTATATAGGGTTTTTTGGTGATGCTCAACTCCAATATAGATGTTACTAAGCTTGAAAATGATTAGAAAGTTGTAAACAACAATGGAATGTTTGGCGCCCTCTATGGTCCAAAGTGCTGCCTACTAGGCAGCCGGTAGGGGAGAACCTGTGAAGGTACTCACATGGAGTAGCTGCAGAGGTATTCCACTACTGGTGGCTTACATGGGTACCTTTCAGTCACCTAGCAGGCAACTGCAGATTACACTATAGGATGGGTACTGCAAAGTAAACATAGCTGCTATCCACCCAGTGGCTTGTGTACTTTGCAAGTACTTAGTTGTAGGTACTGCATTAATAATGCATCAAGGGGGTACCCTTGGAGTAGAGCTAAGAGTACACATGGAGTAGCCTTAGCTCTGGGTTACACCACGAGTAGGAATCTTGCTCTGTAACTAAAAAACAATTGCATGGAATTCAATAATTCAGTACATGGTATTTTCAGTGTATCTCCCCCCAGGTATTTCCTGGCATTTCTCACCCCACCTGGGAAATAATTTTTTTTTTCAGTAAAATGGCCAGTCCCAAAAGGCAATCCAGATCCGTACTAAGAAAATATGTACAATATTAAAAGGAATCAACTAAAAGACAGACACACAAAGCAAGCAATTCAAACTGGACCACCAAAAATAGCATTCCAAACCACACAAATGATAGTACACATTTAATGAGCATACACACACTGTACATAGTTGGTTTACACATTATATAGAAATCTGTAGAAGTAAAAGAACTGATTAAATAACACATGAAAGTTTGCATAAATAATTTGAATATACAAGTCAATAAATAAGATCACATATTGCATTCATTAATCACAATCTAATCTGCAGTCACAAGTAGTCATCTATACTCGCAATACTGTAGATAAAAACACCAGACCCAGTTGAGTACAGTTGCTGTTCATTATTCTGAAGGTTCGTTATTCCGAAGGTTTGTTTATCCAAAGATTTGTTAATCCGAACACGAGAATTTCCTATACCTACGTAGGCGTTATTCTGAATGTTTATTTATCCGAAGGTGTGTTATTCCGAAGGTTTGTTGATCCAAAAATGTAATATGGTTCATTGATCAAAAAATGGAATAAGCTAATCGAATCTTACGTATTTCTTTTTCGGATAAACAAGCCTTTGGATTAATGCACCTTACGATTAATAAAACTTCAGAAAAAACATAGACAAACCCTTATTTTGGTTAGTGATTTGCTTAGTTGACCGCTGTGCAATCAAATGGGAATTTGTGCATGGGAAAAAGCTCACTATATGATTCAAAAGATGGTAGCCCGGCCTATACTTAACCGATTGGAATTATCATTGTAGCAAATTAAAGATAATGAAATATACTATCTGATGATACCACATGGCAGACACAATCGGGGGCCAGTTTTTTTTTACTCACAATGTCAATGTGTAATTAGCCAAACAAAAATAATATATGAAAAAACATAGACAAACCCTTATTTTGGGAAGTGATTTGTTTAGTTGACCGCTGTGCAATCAAATGGGAATTTGTGCATGGGAAAAAGATGGTAGCCCGGCCTATACTTAACCGATTGGAATTATCATTGTAGCAAATTAAAGATAATGAAATATACTATCTGATGATACCACATGGCAGACACAATCAGGGGCCAGTTTTTTTTTACAATGTCAATGTGTAGTTAGCCAAACAGAAATAATATATGAAAAATAGTCAATGAAGCACATGTCTGAAACTGACAATTTTCCATCTCTCCTTTGACAAAATGAAAACTAGAAGAAAAGTCTAAAAACTTGTTTTTTAGTACATTGGAATTTAGACTTTAGTTGGTCATAACAGAGAGTTTGTTCAGACATTGCCAGATTGTAGCTCTGTCACTCAAAAAGGGGTTTCCCTCTGGAAGGTCGGTCAGGCCCCCCCAAAAAAAAACACCACCCCAACAATTTTGAGCCCATTTTCCTCACCATATTTGAAGAAAAAGTTTTCTGCCCCCCCCAAAAAAAAATCACAAAAGTGCACACCTTTTAGTTGGCCACCTGGAGGAAGGTGAAAAAACCTTTCTAATAGTTGATTTGAAGCAGCCCTTTTAACCATGCCAGGACTTATACATTGGGAGAATAAATACATTGCACCATGTTGGGGTTAAGTTAACAAAACCTGGCTTAATTGAAGTTAAACACTTTCAACCCTAAATCTGACTGGGAGCACATTTTTTTCAGGACTTGCATGCTCCAGCCTCTCTGTGGAAAGACAAATAACTACTTCATACTTTCAACCATTGTAGATTCTGTAAAGGTTATAAACACATAAGACAGTGGATTCAAGATGGCTTCCTGAAGACTGCAGATAATTATGAAGCCATCTCAGAAAACACATAACCTTTGACCTCATCAACATTAGAGGGATCCCATGGTGCACCTATGACACAAGTTTGGTTCCAATTGAACTGCAACTTTTCAATTGAGGTCAATTTTACATTTTAGATTATTTTTCAACTTGAACTCACATGACCTTTGACCTTGACACATGACCTTTGATCTCATCAACATATGAGGGATCCCATAGTGCACCTATGACACAGGTTTGGTTCCAATTGAACTTCAACTTTTCAATTGCGGTCAATTTAAAAAAAAATTAACATTTTAGTGACACATACACACATACAGGGTGAGTAAAAAAAACTTGACCCTGATTGTGTCCGCCATTTTGAATTTTTAAGTAACATATATCTAACATATTTAGTATCATCTGAAAGCTGGGTTTATTATCTTTAATTTACTGCAAAGATCATTCACATCGGTTAGGTATAGACCGAGCTACAGTCGTTTGAATCAAGTAGTCGGTTTTCTGCTCTGTCCACGGATTCACATTGATATGAACGGCGTTCAGCGAAGGAAATCAGTGTCCAGAAGAAAATCAGGTTATTTATTCACTGCAGATTCTTGATTCGAAAGACTGTAGCTCGGCCTATACTTAACCGATTGGAATGATCTTTGCAGCAAATTAAAGATAATGAAATAAGCTTTCTGCAGATACCACATATGTTAGATATATATTATTTAAAAATTCAAAATGGCGGACAAAATCAGGGTCAAGTTTTTTTTTTACTCACCCTGTACATACACACACACAACAGATTGCAAAGTGGTCCTGCCAGCTATAGCTGGTGGCCCACAAAAAATGTTGACCTATGAGTGACTATATTTGCCTATAGGTAATGTTTTGTACATCTTAAGAAGGGGGGTTCACTCTTGAAACATTTAAATGAGGAAAGTTTTTTTTCTGTAGAGGATCCTATCTCAGAGAAAAAGATCGTGCGTATTTCCTGGATTCTACCTGTTCATTTCCTGTCTACATGTCATGCAATAAAGAAAAAGAAAAAGGAGAAAATGAAAACAAGTTGGCCTATCTGACCAAGGAAAGGGAAAATGCAGGATATTGCAAGACATCATAGGGAATGGAGATTGCTTGTTAACAGTATTCTTTCTTTGTCATCTTGTGTGTACTTTCTCAGGCTTCCGCATACTTTCCTGGTAACTTCCAAGTGTACTTTTACGGGCTTCCTGTAGAGCATTTTGTTTTTATTGTTCCCTTCTTCAAATAGTGTTCCTGGGCTTCATGTATTTTACAAGAGGTGTGGCCTGGCATGACAAAACAAGCGGAAAGTCTCATTTGTTTCAAAATTGCCTGGCTGCTTCTGGCATTGTGTTCTTTGTTTGATACACTTAAGACAGATGACAGATTGTGGGTATGACAGATTGTGGGTATGTTTTTTGTGCAAGAGATGAGAATCTGTTACAGATTAAAGCAAGTTGCCTTTCACTGTACTGTGTACATTCCATTGCTGCCAATTGACCGCACCGGGTGTTGTAAGCATTACAGAATGTTGTCCTTCATTGTAGTGTACACATTCCATTGATGCCAACTGACTGCACCAGGTGTTGTAAGGATTAAATCATGTTGTCCCTCATTGTAGTGAGTACATTCCATTGATGTCAACTGACTGCACCAGGTGTTGTAAGGATTAAATCATGTTGTCCCTCATTGCAGTGTGTACATTCCATTGATGCCAACTGACTCCACCAGGTGTTTTAAGGATTAAAGCATGATATCCTTCATTGTAGTGTGTACATTCCATTGATGCCAACTGACTGACCAGGTGTTCTATGAATTAACGCATGTTGTCCATTGTAGTGTGCACATTCCATTGATGCCAACTGACTGACCAGGTGTTGTAAGGATTAAAGCATGTTGTCCCTCATTGCAGTGTGTATATTCCATTGATGCCAACTGACTCCACCAGGTGTTTTAAGGATTAAAGCATGATGTCCTTCATTGTAGTGTGTACATTCCATTGATGCCAACTGACTGACCAGGTGTTCTAAGGATTAAAGCATGTTGTCCTTCATATACAGCCTGTCTAAAAAAATGGTACAATCAGAAAAAAAAATTGGTTAAATATGAAATTTCAAAATAAGTCATTCTTAATTGACATAATGTTAAAGAACAATGACCAGGCTTTCCAATGGTGTTTGTTTCATCTCATTTGCTTCTGTCAATCCAGAGATATAATCAATTTAGTGCGATATACCAAAATCGATTTTGTGCCACTTTTATGCATGGGCAGAGTTGTTTCGAAAAAAAAAAAAAAAAAAAAATCCTTCATTGTAGTGTGTACATTCCATTGATGCCAACTGACTGACCAGGTGTTCTATGAATTAACGCATGTTGTCCATTGTAGTGTGCACATTCCATTGATGCCAACTGACTGACCAGGTGTTGTAAGGATTAAAGCATGTTGTCCCTCATTGTAGTGAGTACATTCCATTGATGTCAACTGACTGCACCAGGTGATGTTAGGATTAAAGCATGTTGTCCCTCATTGTAGTGCGTACATTCCATTGATGCCAACTGACTGCAAGGATTAAAGCATTTGTCCTTCATTATAGTGTGTACATGCCATTGCTGCCAACTGACGCACCAGGTGTTTCTTAGATAAAGCATGTTGTCCTTCATTGTATTGTGTACATTCCATTGTACCAACTGACTGAACCAGGTGTTGTAAGGATTAAAGCATGTTGTCCTTCATTATAGTGTGTACAATTCCATTACTAGGGGCCCGTTCCCCAAACTCGTGCGTAACTCTACGTGCATACTAACTCATGCGTATGTCCTACATAACAGACCTTTTCATACCAGTTACGGTGCTTTGCACAAATTGGTCCACTCAGGCATGACATAGTATGCACGTAGGTTTACGACCGAGTTTCGGGAACGGACCCCAGGTGGCTAAAACAATGAACAAGAAACATATACTTCTCAAAACCAACCCAACATGACTTTCCACTCAGTTTGTTTTGCCATGTCACTACAGGATTACAGGATATACACAACAGTAGTACTGAAAATGAACAGGAAAACATGGGGCAAATTGTAACATGATTTTTTTTTCATGCATCAGCAAAATGTTGACTGACATAAAACATCATACTGCAAAATACCACAATGTCACTACTTCCAAGTTTGTCATTTTCTGACAATGCCTCATTTCTTATCTTGTGCTATTTGCAGTTTACACTTACAGATTATCATAACATCTTTTACACATTGCACATAACTTCTGTCCCATTTACATAAACATACAGAGCATAAAAATATAGCCTAATTACATCTCTCTTGGGTCCATATACAAACTAGAAACCTTCCCTGCATGCCATAAAGTCCATTAATACTTGCAGTATGAATGGGTTTTTATGGTTCTTTCATACTTCACTGCATACTTGAGGTGGGTTGCATTGGCTGAACTGCAGTCTCTATCCAAAATACTGCAGTCTCTATCCAAAATACTGCAGTCTCTATCCAAAATACTGCAGTCTCTATCCAAAATACTGCAGTCTCTATCCAAAATACTGAAGTCTCTATCCAAAATATTGCAGTCTCTATCCAAATTACGGCGGTCTCTATCCAAAATACTGCAGTCTCTATCCAAAATACTGCAGTCTCTATCCAAAATACGGCAGTCTCTATTCAAGACACTGCAGTCGCTATCCAAAATACTGCAGTCTCTATCCAAAATACTGCAGTCTCTATCCAAAATACTGCAGTCTCTATCCAAAATACTGCAGTCTCTATCCAAAATACTGCAGTCTCTATCCAAAATACTGCAGTCTCTATCCAAAATACTGCAGTCTCTATCCAAAATACTGCAGTCTCTATCCAAAATACTGCAGTCTCTATCCAAAATACTGCATTGTGGTATACGGTATTGCAATAAAGTTAATTCATTTTAAAGGTGCGTGTTCCAACCGTCTTTGGTACCCCCATTTTTACCAATGGTCAATTTATCAGCAATGCACCTTACTGTAGTTCACAGTGCAGTAAAGTATGAATAGATGTTAAAGGTGCAACAAGAGATTTCAAGTAGTCCATATTTTCAGTGATATGCAGCGATTTCAAAAAGATTAGACTACAGAAATGACTTCAAATGAAAATAGATATATCAATAGAAAACATAGGCTGAATTTCATATTTGCTCCTATAGGAAATTAGAAATATTTATTAGGGACACCTGTTATTGAAATCTCTCATTGCACCTTTAAAAACACTTTAATTTTACTTTCCTTAAAAGACACAAGGATATTTCCAACAAAAATGCACCATAATTTCTTTGGAGAGTGGGGTTTGCATATTTACAAACAATGTAAAATCACACCTGAAGTGAGTAAGCCGAGAACAACTGTCATGTACTAAAAAGACAAGTGTTGTACTTTCTGTCATGTTATGACGTCTCGTGGACGCCTAAGGTAAGAAAACCTTCAAATACAAAATAAACGAGCCTTGTGCACATGATCTAAATTATATATAATAAAACAGTTTTAATGATCTTAACTTGATTGGGTTCATGATTTGGATGTCCAAAACAAAATTACATATACCCAATTAGTTAAGTTTACTTATGGTTTACTAGTGCCCTGTGTTTAAAGCGTTGCAGTTCAACGATTATTGTCCCTCGCAGCGAAGACTCCAAAATGACAAGCGCACAAATTCATACAAACCTCCTCGGTATTATATTCCAAAAGAATCTTCTCAGTCCTGAAGGTAATCTTGTCAGCATTCAATACGACAAGGATAAAGTAGGCCCCCTCAAACGATAATATCCACAGTCCAAGCAATCACCACATTTCTATCTGTCCACAATTGGAATCCTATTTTGATGCCCAGCACTTTCGGCTTCAAAGACCTACCGAGAATATTACAGCACTCTGCTCACATGGAATGAACATATAATAAATCCTGGCACTGTGTGTGAAGCATATAATCTACCATTATGTAAGATAAAACAATCTATCCATACTGTATAGCTGATGCAACTGCTGACAGAGAGTCCTCCAGTGATAGTATTTTAACTACTCACAGAGAGATTCCCCTTTCTGTAACCTAATCATTACACAATCATCCCCCCGGTTTTTTATGCATTAAACATTACATTGCAACCATCAAAGCCGATTTTCACAATCTAATTAACATACATCACTCATATATATAACTTTGTGGGGGAATTCCCTAGGTTCTGCAATTTTTGATCTCAAAAGCATAAACAGTTTCTAAGTTTACGCAATCTTGGGGAATTCCCACTTCCCTTATTGTGCAATCTAAACAGGTCAAGTTAGCAAAACAGACTAGGGGGTATTCCCCCTTTCTCTCTTTTATAGTAAACAAAATACTTTTTTCTCCCGTGCGAAATCTCTTCTCAAATAAAATTGAGAAAATCAATATTTTAAAAAAGTTTAATCAGAAAAAGGAGGCTATATAACTCCTCCCTTAAAAAGAAAATTTGAATGAAATGAAAATTTTCCAAAAATTTGGCTTTATACCTTTAACCATTTTTGTTGTTTAATTTTAATCCAGAATTACACATTACCATTTTATATTGTTCTTGAATTGCTGCCTTCATTCTATATTACATAAAATTGTAATACTAAAATTTCTGAACAAAATTTATGCAGCTCTGGACAAGGCATCACAAGACATTTTCCATTTTCCTTTTCTGCTTATGTCAGATTTGTATTCTTGTAGAGTTTTTAAACTCCCAACAAAGCCGGTTTATTATTCTGTAATTACTGCAAAAGATCTTCACATCGGTGAGTATAGATCCGGGCTTACAGTCGTTTGAATTCAAGTAGTCGGGTTCATGCTCTGTCCACGGATTACATTGATAGAACGGCGTTTCGCGAAGGAAGGAAACAGGCCACGAAGAAAATCAGGTTATTTATTAATGCAGATCTTGATTCGGAAAGACTGTAGCTCGGGCCTGTACTTAAACGATTGGAATGATCTTTGCAAGCAAATTAAAGATTAATGAAAACCGCTCTTCTGCACGATACCACATATGTGAGATAATATTATTTCAAAAAATTCAAAAATGGCGCGACAAAATCAGGGTCTCAAGTTTTTTTTTACTCACCCTGTACATACCACACACAACAGATTGCAAAAGTGTCTGCCAGCTATAGCTGTGGCCCACAAAAAATGTGGACTATGAGTGGAATATATGCTATAGGTAATGTTTTGTCATCGTAAAGAAGGGGTGGTTGGATTCAACTTGAAACATGTAATAAGGAAAGTTTTTTTCTGTAGAGGATCCTATCTCAGAGAAAAAAGATAGCGTATTTCCTGGAATCGCACGGTTCATTCCCGTATACTGTCATGAAATAAAGAAAAAGAACAAGGAGCAAGAAGGAAAATGAAAGGAAGGAAGAAAATGAAAAAACAAGTTGGCCTATCGGACCAAGGAAGGGAAATGCAGGATAGGATATTGCAAGACTAATGGGAATGGAGGTTGCGTGTTAAACAGTATTCTTCTTTGTCATCTGTTGACTTTCAAGGCTCCGCATACCTTCCTGTAAACTTCCACGGTGTACTTTTACGGCCTTCCTGTAAGGCATTGTTTGTTATGTTCCCTTCTTCAACTGTGTTCTGGCTTCATTGTATTTTACAAGACGGTGTGCCTGGGCATGTGACAAAACAAGCGGAGAAAAGTTCTCATTGGTTCAAATTGCCTGGCTGCTTCTGGCATTGTTCTTTGGTTGATACTCGTAAGACGATGTGGGTATGACAGATTGGGTATGTTTTTGGGCAAGAGATGAGAATTGTATTCCAGATTAAAGCAAGTTGCCTTTCACTGTACTGTGTACATTCCATTGCGGCCATTGACGCAGGGTGTGTAAGCAGTACAGAATGTTGTCCTCATTGTGTGTACACATTCCATGATGCAACTGACTGCACCGGTTTTAAGGATTTTTAAATCATGTTGTCCCGCATTGAGAGTGTGTACATTCATTGATGCCAACTGACTCCACCAGGTGTTTTAAGGAATTTCATTTTTAAAGGCATGATGTCCTTCAGTGTGGTTGTACATCCATTGAGCCAACGGAAGGACCAGGTGTTATGACATTAAGCCATGTTGCCATTGTAGTGTGCACACTTTCCATTGAATGCCAATGACTGACAGGTGCTGTAAGGATTAAAGCATGTTGTCCCTCATTGCAGTGTGTATATTCCATTGAGCCAAATGACTCCACCAGGTGTTGTAGGATATTAAGAATGATGTCCTCATGTAGTGTATTGTACATTCCATGTGCAAAGACTGACCAGGTGTTCTATGAATTAACGCATGTTGTCCATTGTAGTGTGCTGTAAATTCATGATGCCACTGACTGCAAGGGATAAAGCATGTTGTCCTTCATTATAGTGTGTACATGCCATTGCTGCCAAATGACGCACCAGGAGTTGTAAGGCATATTTTAAAGCATTGTTGTCCATGAAATAGCAGTGTGCACATTCATTGATGACAGACTGGTGCACAAGGTGTCTTGGAGTTAACGGCATGTTGTCTTCCCCCCCCCCCCCCCCCCCCCCCCCCCCCCCCCCCCCCCCCCCGCCCCCCCCCCCCCCCCCCCCCCCATGGTAGGGGGTACATCCATTGATGCCAAACTGATGCAACAGGTGTTGTAGGAATTAAAGCATGTTGTCCTTCATATACGCCTGTCAAAAAACAAATGGTACAATCAGAAGAAAAAAAAAATTGGTTTTAAAATGAAATTTCAAAAACGAAGTCATTTTACTGGACATAAGTTAAAGAACAATGGACAGGCTTCCAATGGTTTGAGTGGGCGGTTGTTTTTGTTTCATTTATTTGTTCTGTCAATCAGAGATATAATCAATTAGTGCGATATACCAAAATAGCGCGCACTGTTGCCACTTACACGCAGGGCAGACAGAGTGTTTCGCCCCGCGATGTCATGCTTGTCTTAAGGGTTCAAAAGATCTTCCAATCTGACAAAAAGCAAAACAAAACAAGATTAATTTAGTAAACAAAAGGAAGTCATTTTTATCGACACAGTGTAAGGTCAAAATAATAGTTCCAATTATAAAAATCTTCTTTCATAAATAAACAAACAATACAAATATTTATGCACGTCAATGAAATGGAAGATTTGAATTTATTACAAGAGTGGTATCTGTTAATAATGCCAGAAGGAATGTAATTGCAACCAAAATAAACACTCCAAATCCAAAGAAATGTAAATATGCAATAACTTTGTGATTTAATAATTGTTGAGTCAATAAAAATTTGAATTTGAAGCAAAGTACAAAGTGTGGTAGGAATTTGGTTCATGATACTTCAAGACCATAGAAAATCTCTCCTCCAGATTGCTGTACGACCGGGTTGTACACTCATGTTCTCATCTGACAAAAACAGTATGTGGAATGTTAGTCACTTTATCTTAAGCCAGAACTGACTGATCATAACTTCCACCTTATGTAACTGTTTTAGTATCTTTATCCCTTTTCAAAGATTTAATATCGGTCAGTGTGAATAACTTACGTTAAACTAATCGTTCACCCTTTTAACTCAACCAGAAAGTGGCACAAACTCGTTTTGTGTTTCACAGTAAACTGAGTTGTCCGAGTGGAAATACGCAATTTGAGATGAAAAAAATAAATCCTGGACAGCCTGGTCTTTCTCTGATGTGATAATATACAAAACATACCATTTATTATGTTGAGATATAAGATTGAAAAAAGCGGTTTTGATTGTCCATTTTTTGAGAAGGCTGTGTGTGTGTACATTCCATTACTAGGGCCCGTTCCAAAACTCGTGGTAACTCTACGTGTACTAACTTCATGGTATGTTACATAAACAGACCTTTTATACTAGTTACACGGGGCTTTGCACAAAATGGTCCACTCAGGCATTCCATAGTATGCACGTAGGGTTACGATTGAGTTTCGGGAACGGACCCCAGGGTGGCTAACTTATTCTAAAACAATGACCAAAGAACATTGTAACACTTCTCCAACCAACCTCACATGGTCTGTCATCTCCGTTTTTGTTTGCCAGTCATACATGGATACAGGATATACACAATAGTAGTACGAAATGAACAGGAAAAACATGGGGCAAATGGTACTGATTTTTTTTCATTGCTCAGAACAAATGTTTGGACTGAATTATAAACATTCATATGCAAAATAACACATGTCACTATCCAATGTTGTATTTTCTGACAATGCCTATTGCCTTCATTTCTTATTCTTGGTATGCAGTTTACAATCTTACAGATTAATTAACATCTTTTACACCATTGCACATAACTTCTGTCCCATTTACATAAACAGTTACAGGCATACTAAAAATAGCCTAAGTACAGCTCTATGGGGTCCATATACAAACTTAGGAACTCTTCCCTTGCATGCCAAATAGTCCATTTAAGTAACTTGCAGTATGAAGGGGTTTGTATGTATTTCATACTTAGTATTGCATACTTGAGTGGTGCATTGCTGAACTGCAGTCTCTAGCCAAGTTATACGGCCGTCCTTCCCAAATACGCCGTCTTATACCAAAATAATGCAGTATTATATCAAAATACTGCAGTCTCATCTAAAAATATGCGTCTATCCAAAAAATCTGCCGTCTCTTATCCAAAAATCTTGCAGTCTCGATCCAACAGACTGCAGTCTAATTCAAAATACTGCAGTCGCTAGCCAAAATACTGCAGTCTCTATCTACAAAATATTGCAGTCTCTATCCAAATTACGGCAGTCTCTATCCAAAGTACGGCAGCTTATCCAAATATCTTGCAGGATTTAGCCAAAAGACTGCAGTCTCTATCCAAAATACGGCAGTTCTATTCAAGACATGCAGTCGCATCAAAGACTTCAGTCTAGATCCAAAAAATACTGCAGTCTCTATCCAAAATAATGCAGTTCTCTAATCCAAATAGGCAGTCTCTATCCAAAAATACGGAGCTCTATCCAAAATTACTGAAAGTCTCTATCCAAACTACTGCAGTCTCTATCCAATACGCCTTCGCTATTCAAAAATACTGCAGTCTCTAGCCAAAAATACTGCAGTCTCTATCCAAAAGATTGCCAGTTCTCTATCCAAATTACGGCAGTCTCTATCCAAAATACTGCAGTCTCTATCCAAAATATGCAGTCTCTATCCAAAATCGGCGTTCTTATTTGTTAAGACCAGCAGTCTACGTATCCAATACTACTGCAGTCTCTACCAAAAATTACTGCAGTCTCGTATTCCAAAATACGCAGTCTCTATCCAAAATACTGCAGTTCTCTATCCAAATACACTGGACCGGGACTTCTGACCTTTCACGTGGTTAGCCTATACGGCAGATACACCCGTGACCCGCGGCACTACCTGGAACAGTACACACTGGGCTTATTGCGATGCGGTAGCTGCAAGATAGGGCTTACAAAGTACAAGTTATAGGTGTACAAGTAATGAGGCTACTCTGCTTTACACCCCAATGGCTTACCTGTTACTTGCCCACTAGGTGTGAGAGAAGGTGGATGTTGTGTAGACTAGTACCGGAGTAGACACGCAGTTACCACGTAGCTACCCCGGGGTTACCACGACGCCATTTGAGAGTGGATGAAAAGTTGTCATGTTGAATATGAGGGCGCTATACACTGGGCTCCTTCCGTGTTTAGAATTTTTGAAATGTTTTTAGGAGAATCATTCGAAATTCAAATAGGGGACATCATCAAAAAAACCCCATATATCCGCAACAGATGTCATAAAAAGGACAGATATATGCCAAAAATATCAAAAAAACAAAATTGGCCTGTAGAATACCAGCGGCGCGGGAGGCCGGGGTGGAACCAGTAGCTACTCCACGAACGGTTTGCAGGAAGCCATGTGGTACCCACTATCCGTCTTATGAGGCAAAAATACACGGATCCTGGCCGGCGAGTGTACGGTATGTGGAGTAGCTCATTGTCTCCTCGGTGGTAGCTATGTGGTAAATACCATGAAGAAATTTGCCGTGTTGTACGCGTCTCTATCCAAAATACTGCAGTCTCTATCCAAAATACTGCAATCTCTATCCAAAATACTGATCTTTATCCAAATACTGCAGTCTTATCCAAACTACTGCCTCTATCCAAAATACTGCATGTGGTATACGGTATTGCAAAATAAGTTAATTGTCATTTAAAGGTTGTGTCCAACGTCTTTGCGTACCCCCATTTACCATGGTCAATTTATCAGAATTGCCACTTACTGTAGGTTCACAGTTGCAGTAAAAGTATGATGAATGTTAAAGGGGCAACAAGAGAGTTCAGTAGATCCATATGTCAGTGATATGCAGCGATTTCAAAAAGTTAGACACAGAAATGACTCTTCAAATTGATACATAGATAATCAAAGAAAACATGCTGAATGTTTCATATTTGCTCTCTAGGAAATTTTGTAGAAATATTTTATTATTTGGGACCTGTTATTGAAATATCTCATTGAACCTTAAAAACACTTTAAGTTTATTTCTTAAAAGACACAAGGATATTTCCAACACAAAATGCACGCATGAATATTCTTGAGAGTGGGGTTTTGCATATTTACAAATAAACAATGTAAAATCACAACCGGAAGTGGAGAAGCCGAGAAAGAAAGAGTGAAACACTGTTTTATGTAATAAAAAAGACAAGTTTGTACTTTCGTCGTATGCACAACAGGAAATACAAGCATGCCTTCTATAGGCCTGTTAGTTTTAGCAGGTAAGTCGAAATGTTCGTTTGGTTCTTTTCTACCTGTTGTTCAATAAACCATAACAATTGAAGGTAACGTCCGACCAAGTTAGGGGGGAAAGTGTATCCTCAGAAATGTCTCTGTGTCCCTTTAAAAACGAAAAGGGACAACAGTATAATCATAACCATGACAAAATTATAACTTAATTGTAATTATATGCGCCCATTTTGTAGACCTGTGTCTGTATTTTGAATAGTGTACAGAGGTTCCCCTTCAAGTAGATAGGATGTCTTATTTGGTATTTCCACAATTTCCCAATGTCATGAATTTACCTTGTTTGTGTAAGAAGTTAAGTGGAAGAACTGGGTCACTTTTCTAACCTTACGACTTGCAAAAAGTGATACTTGTCAGAAAAAACTGGAGAATACACACCATTGGCTTTTCAACAACACCAGCAAATTTTGATATGGTTTGTGGAATCTTTTCTATCAGGCAAGTTATGCGCCTAAAATATGAAGAGAATCTCCAACGTGGACCCTTTACTGGACAACTTAAAAAAAACATATTGCCATCATATAATTGGTTTCACAAAATTTAAGGTTGTAGTACAATGCAAGGAGCCACTAGGGCCTAACCCTCAAAAGGAATGAAAGTTACCTCCAGATCTATATTCACAACTCACAAGCAGCAACAGCAATGTCAGATTGAAAACTACTTGGTACTCAAAGGTTGGTAAAAAGAGTAGAAAATAATTCTTTCCAAAAGGGAAAAAAGTTGGAAGGCAATTGGTGCCTCTAAGAAAGAATTATTTTAGCCTTGAAGTTTTAAAAGCGCCCTCAAAACGACAGTTATCCTTTATAGATTATCTCTTCAACTTTCACTCTTTGCACTGCCAAGAAAAACAACCCTTTTACAATTTACAATATTTGTTGTAAATTAAACTTAGATTTGCTGTTATATTTCTTTTTTTATTATTTAGCTGGGTAATCATTCAGGTTCAGACACTGGCTTTCCCATGCCCAGGGTTTCCAGGACACTTGGGCAGCCAGGGGTTCAAACCCTGTAACACTTACATGTAAACTGGCTGTGATACATGTACAGGCATGATTCTCCACATAAGGGACCGCATGGTTAAGTCCCTCCTAAGGATGGGTTTTCATGGTTGTTTGCCCAACTCCAAATGACACAATGGGAAAGTGAGCGAGAGGCTTCCAGTTAAGCATATCTTATACAAAATCAAATCAGAATTAATACCAAATAAAAATATAAAATCCAAATGGCCCTGCTGGGGCTCGATCCGAGGACTCCTGCTTAAAGGCAAAATAAGAACCAGTGGCCAAGTTCACCTTCTGATGCATGTAATAGAGTAGGCTACCTAGAATGACTGGTGGGTACCTAAAACACTTGCAATTTGACACTTGACATTTTCTGACTTGACCAGTTGGGGAGTTTGCATTCAGATGAAAGAAATCTGACATGGGTGCATTTCAAAAGGGAGACAAATTGTCTAAACCAGGTTATTAGTACTAATTAACAGAGGTTCAGAAGACCTGCCAAGTAGACTTGTAAGCTACAAATTCGTGTGTCCGTGCCAACGGGAACCTCTCATAGCATTAACACGTAATCATAGTTCGCACAACAAAACGCCCCTGTACATTATCGAGGAGCTGCGCTAAGCTAGTGGGTGATTTCAATGGTATAGTTTGTGACCGATCAACGAAATGATTTCTCGATTGCTATGAGCTTCGTTGTAAACCAGTATTTGCAATATTTCTTCATCATTTCAGAATTTCTTGAAAACCAGCCAGAAAGTGGATATCAAAACTGTAGGGCAGTTAGAGCGTACGATTGAATGGTTTTTTTAGCGAACATATGAATTGAGTGGGGCTCCCCTAACGTCCGCAGAGGCATGATTAAAAACAACGACGCGCAATATGAGACATTTACATGATTACAGTCACAAACAGGGTATCTGCCTGTATTTAACAAATTTCACTCGTTAATTTCGTAATGCTTTCGCCACATTATTCCTACTCAAGAGTAAAATTTCTAGTAATTACAAGTTTAAGTAGTGGTATATCCAGCATTGACTATTGTATAAATGTTTGTTGGGTCAGTTGTAAGATTACTAAGAATAGGCGGCAACTTGGACGGGTAACAGGGGACGGTAACTGAGGGCTAGGATGAGTGAGACTGAGTGAGGAGGATAGGCAGGACTGTATGATTGCGCGGCCTAGGATACGGGGAGGGAATATCGGACTTGCTCAGTGCATGTTTATTTATTTTGACTTGGCAATGTTCAAATTCTTGTGCAGTGCTTAACACTTGAGTTGTTGTACGTTGTGACAATGTACTCTAGGTTATAGGTGTATGTTGTTGATTTACACTGTGACGATGTTACCTTCCGGCGACAAGAAAGAAATGGAGTCATCACGCCATTACACGTCGATAATAGGGTTCGCGCGCAAAGGATTATGGGGGGCTGGCTTCCAAGGTGTTTGTCCTTCATAAATGAACCTTGTTCTTTCAAATACTCTGTAAGTATTCTTATTTTTTCATGGACATCCCCAGATGGATTATACTAGGAATTAAGATCCAGTAACTAGTTCCCACCTTGTATGTAGCCCTACCGAAAGTCCGAATTACGTAAGTCCGGAAAAGATAACGATTATCCATTGGATTCCATTACTGATGATTTGTTTAGGATGCTTGTAAACACGACGTAGGTGCAAAAGTATTTTTAATTTGACAAACAGATGACGCTTTTTGATTACACTAAATAAATTGACAAATCATAACATTTGGAAATTATTTTTTCAGTAAAGAGGCAAACAAACAGGCAAAAACAAAAACAAATTTGGAAAGTTTAGAAGTTAAAAGGTCATGAGAAAGTTCAAATATTATTTTGTAAAGCCACCAAAAACAACCAAGCATTGGTTTGGGGGAAAAGTTTGGATGTTGAATTTTTTAACAAAATCACTCGCAATTGTTTTAAAATTTAAAACGCTCCTGCATGCAAGAATATAACATTTACAATACTTATCACTCAGCAATTGCCTCTCTTCAAATCGATAGTAATAATCATTTCGTCTTTGTTGTCAACAATTGCGTTAGTAGCCAGAGTAGTACCGCTTAGGACTTTAAACAAATTCGGACTTCGGTAGGAAAGCGCCTGTATCTCTTTTAAGGATTTTCCGTGAATCCCCAGATAGGACGGATAATAGGATTAAGATCCAGTTACTATTCCCACCTTGTATTCTTTTAGAATTTTTCAGGAAACATCCCCAGAGAGGACTTTTTTTTTTTCCCCCATGTTGTTGGTAAAAGGGAGGAGGAGCCTAGCGCGGCCCCGACGGGGGTCTATTCCAAATTACAGTGCAACATTTTTCTGAATCTGGGGTATTGAAAAAATATGACACAGCTGTTGCTGCTTTTTGACAGGAATACTTCAAAACTTAAAAGAATACAACCCAATTTTCAGTCAATATGGCATTTGGGGACGGGATGGGATTACATGCAAGTCTCCTTGTTCTCCAGCTAATTATAATATCAACAACATTTTAACATGCTTATCTTTGTGTCTAGAAACTAGAGACACACATCAGATCCTGACTCGCATCAGGTACAGTGTAACATAGGACATTTCTGCCAGCATCTTAAAAATTTGCACATATCATTTGCAAGACCTTACAAGTATTAGCCACAGACCCAACATCATTTTGGCAGCAATCAATTTAACCACATAAAAATGTTGGTTTTACTTGCTACCCATTTTCTCTTTCTTGTTTTCTAGGTAATCATCATTCAAAATACCATATCATGGGATCTGTATGTCCTATCATTGTGGAGCTTTCACCAAAGCTTAAATAAAGTAATGTTCCTTACTTAAGAAAATACCAAAAACCAGAAAAGAAATTGATGTGACCGCTTCAGGGGGGACTCATTCTGACTTGTTGATTTGATCCATTCAGGCCATAGGTGGAAATTTTTAAAAACTGAGCTTGATTGGTACCCTGGACAGCTAATATCAGGTAATGAGCCAAAATCAGAGATACTGTAAGAATGGTTGGTATGGTTCACATTAAGATAGAGAAGCACTATTTTGATTGGTTATCAGAGGGTATCTCATGTTGTGTCATGAATTAAGCCAACACAAGCATTGCTGTATAGGTGGTAGTGCCCAGGTGATTGTTAACTTTTCCAACAATCAAGCATACATGATTAAAATCCCACATCCCAGCAGATACCATTGTAAAGTAAGAATTGCATAAAAGTGGTTTTTTATTATGAGATGGCAATCTGTAGACTTAAATCGCCCCCACATTCATTATAATACTTGCCAACGCTGACACACACAAAGTTGTGCCTCTTTGAATAATAGCATACATGCACTGCGTATGCATTGGTAGGAGACTATTCGGTAAATTCACTTTGGAAAACACACATTTTCTGTGCGGAAAAAAAATCAAGGCTCTGGATTCTGGATCTGGATTGGTACTGCACAAACCACTCTGGTGGAGTCAAGCATGTGCATGTAGGTTACTTAATCTTGTTGTTGAGGTGATTATGATGGACTGCTTTGATTGCTGTGGATCTTAGTATTGGTAAAGAATGTGGTTCCAGTCTTTTACTGTTTGAGTGATTTATCAACAGTTCTTCTTAAACAGGTTAATTGATAGCAGTTACTGTGCTGGTGCGTGATGGACGCCGGGCCGGCTGAAGGATGGTATCCACCAGCAGGGATAGGAGGCCTTGCCTTTTGTAAGATGGACCAATTGGCTGAGTGTCCTCCTGTCTTAGTGACTCCAGGTAAGTCCTTGAGTTAAAGTGACAAGGCCACCATCACTTAAAAATGGGATGTATCTCAGCATTTAAGAAAGTCGATGACTAATACTGTCAAAAAATGCCTCTGAAAGCATTTCATGAAGAAACCAGATTGGTTCTATCTTTTCCTTCGGAAGTTTTTTCACCGGAACTAAGATGTTCTGGTGCTTCGCGCTGGGAAAACGGCCTGCCTTAGTATGCAAAAAAATACTGATGGATCGCAAAAGTCATCCGATCACCAACCCAGTGTGAAAAGCCTTATATAATCTTCTTATGTATTTATTGATTTTTGTGCTGATTTACTTATTTTGCTCGATCTCAGTTTCACATCCTACCTTGGCCTGAGTGAATCCACCTCACATTGCATATATTCAGCAAATATGGTGTTTCTCTTAAACAAGAACTCAAGAAGGTCTCCTGATTGATTGGGCTGGATCCAAAAATTACTCAATGGCATTCCAAAAATATCAAATTAGTATTTTGGCATCTATCAAAGTCTTGAAAAAGTGTGCCCTTTGCAGCAGAACAGTGTTTTTATCGAGCAGCATGAAGACATATCCTGATTGTGATTGGCATGCTGCGGTTATCCAAGGTGTTACAGCAGGGCAGTCCTACACTGTAGGAATATCTTTCCCTATCTCTACATACCACAGGAAGTTTTGTCAATGCTATCCTCTCAGGTTGGATTGATTCAACAAAGGTGTCAAATTCGATCTGCCTCTTCAAAAATTTGAAGACGATACTGGAAGGAAGGTTTCCTGGAAGACCAAAATGTTAAACCACAATTAAAATGTGATACTGTGGATTCTCAATCTAGATTATATAAAACTAGGCAGTTCCCCATGTATATTATGTGTGACCTTTGACCTGGTGTGACCTTTAACCTCAGTAATGTGCTCAGGTCAAGATACCTTTTGGCGAAATTTGGTTGTCTAAAATCACCAAAAAATCAAGAATTTAATGACACATCAACACTAAGATACTTATTTCAATCACTTCATATCATATATATGTTAGGGAAGAAAGCCCCAGTTTTTGAAGGAGGAGGAAACCGGAGTACCCGTAGAAAACCTGCGAGGCCGAGGATGGACTGGAAACCAAACGCACATGAAATCACAGGCCCAACCGAGGGTCGAATCTGGGACCACAGTGGTGCGAAGCTAGGGAAGACCCACTGCACTAACCCGACCTCCCCCCCCAATTATTTGCTTAAGAGTACGGGAAAG
Organism: Ophioderma brevispina; assembly: GCA_023653785.1. NCBI lineage: Eukaryota > Metazoa > Echinodermata > Ophiuroidea > Amphilepidida > Ophiodermatidae > Ophioderma > Ophioderma brevispina. The sequence continues at coordinate 50,208 of JAMKCH010085283.1, forward strand.
ACACATACTTGTTTAGGGTAGCTAATTGTGCTACTGATACTTTTTTTAGGAGTGCAAATTCCAGCAAGTACTTGTTTAGGGGAGCTACCTGTGGTACTGATACTTGCTTTGGTGTGCGAATTCCAGCTTAGAAAATACATGTTAAGGGTGCTTTTTGTGAGCGCTTGGTCACAGATGATACCTCTTGTCAATGAGATGTGGCCCCTGGGCATCTGGTAGTCTAAAGTTGGAAATTTAAAGATTAACAAGCAAAGAAAATATTCCATCTTAAAGAGAAAAATTCTAGTAAAAGGTATGCCATGCTAACCAGTGTTTCTTCTAGGGTTGGTTGATCATCAAACATGGATAACTTTGGGGCTGCTTGAAACTGTCGATAGAAGCTGACAACATCGCTATTGGAGTCTGCCTGTGCAAATGCAGGGTTCTGTGGGATGGAAAAACACAAATACACACAAGTGAAACATTTACTGTAAATTTACAGTTTTGGAAACAGAACATTACAAAACTTTAAAAACCACAAGCTCGCTAGTCTCGCATAACTGAAATGATATTTTAAAAACATAGGTGTGATACCTCATATTTCCAAAAGGTACCTTGATTCCTGTGATTTCATGTTTATCAGTTTTTCATGATATTGTCTGTGCACCTTGACTGGTCACAAAGTTTGTGTAATGTGCTCCATTTTGCAGGGTTTTTTCTCAATGTAACGCATATCCATAAAGGTACAAAAGAGATGGGTGTACTCCATAAAGCACTATATATTTTGAAGTTAAATATCCTACTGTAGATGAGGTATACCAAATGGGTTATTACATTTCAACTCTCTACTCTCCCAGTGGAAACCTAATCTTCCATACTCTCCCTGTGGAAGATATTACCTAACTCTTTCACAAAGGGAGTGTGTATTTCAAAAGGAGTTACCCAATGAGCTATTCTATTTGAAGTCTACTCTCCACCTGGGGAAGATATTACCTAACTCTTTCACAAAGGGAGTATGTATTTCAAAAGGAGTTACCCAATGAGCTATTCTATTTGAAGTCTACACTCCTCCTGGGGAAGATATTACCTAACTCTTTCACAAAGGGAGTGTGTATTTCAAAAGGAGTTACCCAATGAGCTATTCTATTTGAAGTCTACACTCCCCCTGGGAAAGATATTACCTAACTCTTCCACAGAGGGAGTGTGTATTTCAAATGGAGTTACCCAATGAGCTATTTGAAGTCCATACTCCCCCTGGGGAAGACATTACCTAACTCATCCACAGAGGGAGTGTGTATTTCAAATGAAGTTACACAATTGGCTATTCCATTTGAAATCGATACACCCCCTATAGAAGACTACCTACATTAACCACAGGGACGGTACAGATTGAAATGGAACAGCCCAATACTCAATATCCTCTTGTGAGTTGTACTTACAAAGTCTACCATGACAAAGTCTTCAATGCCACTCTGTTGGCTTGTGTTGGATTTATTGGAGTGCTGTGAAGAGGAAGACTGACCATCTGGTAGGTCTATAGACACCTGGGATAACACAAACCAATAAAGCAGGATAAGTCTATTACTACCAAGGCAGGAAAGCAGAGGGTGTTTTGAACCAATCCCATAATGCATTGCAATGTGCCTATATTGCACTGTACTAAACACATGTCAGTACTTAGGGATAAAAAGTGTTCAAGAATCAAAGAACCACAAAAAAATTCATATTCATGATAAAAAAATCCTTAAGTACTAGCCCTAAAATGAGTGTGAAAGTCAGAGATTTTATGTGTTAAGAAATTTTGTGGGATCACATGACCTTTTAATATTGAGGTGAAATTTCCCAAAACTGGTGCAATGTGGGATGGACCTTCTGGTAGGAAAGGTCGCCCTGTGTCGCAGTACACTACAATGCCCAATGAAAACTCTGTAACTTTGGTTGTGGGATTTGCGCCTTTCGGGCATTCTATCTCAGCCAATTTTACACAATTTTTACAAGAGAGGTGTTAAATGAAAGAGCAAGATCAAGACCAAGACTTCCAAAATTATCGGACTTTGGAACAATACTGATCAAAAAACATGCCAAGATACTTTTTGCTATCATAATATACTGCTTTCTCAGCTCCAATCAAAGAACACTCAGGCTAGTATTGTCAAAGGAGTCTAACTTTACACCTGTGTTTAAACCAAGGTTAGTCCTTCCTCATGAATAGACCTTTTTTCTTCCAAAATACTCTGAAAGTGTGATGTAATAGGTAGGAAGGTTCCTTTTGGATGGGTCGTTGCAACCCATCCATGAGAGATTTCCCTAAACTGATGTAATTTCATAAAAATTGTGCAATATTTCTGTGCAATCTGGTTTTCTTGTTAACAATGCTACAGGTCAGAGGTGTGCAGCTGAAAGCTGTTTAAACCAGTCTCTGACCCACATATTTGCCATTCATTCCCTCTAATAACTATGAATTCCAATCTCTTCAACAAAGCAACAGCAAGTTAGGGTAAAGAAACGTAATGAAACACTATATAGGCTCTAAGATGATGGTAGGGTATAGGTGATTGTTTATCACAAGATACACCTGTATTGGTGTTACTTTATAGTAGCTTATGTGTGAATATTCAGCTAAACGAGCAAAACACCCAAGAGTTTGAAGAAGATATGAACTATGATAATATATACTGTACATACTTGGCCCTGAGATGACGGTGGTGTAGATGCCGGTTTATCACTTGCTGAGTCGATAATACTGCTGGTATCTTGTAGTAAAGACATGAATGGATATCACTGGGTATCAGGTCACTCTGTTGACCAAATATAAAGCATTTATTTTAAAATTTGTAAAATAAAAAGTTCACTGAGACAGTTAAATTGATTATAAACGTGCAATTTGTTAGTACTTTTATGAATTTCAAAATAGCATGACACCTCATCACAGGGGTGAAGGCAAACAGAAAGGGGTGGTGTGAATTAAAATCCTGAAAAATATGATCTTACCATACTGACCCACGTACAATCCCACCCTTTTATAAGCTGAAAATACAATTTGGGGGTGGGATAATGCATGAATCTTGCCCGAAGCTGAAGTCAAAAATGCAAACAAACACATACAAACAATTCATGACTTCCAAATTTGGAAACTGTTGAAAGTTGCAGTTTTCCAATAGTACGTAAATTTTACCCTCTTTATTCTGACATTGCTTTCATCTTCTTTAATGTAAGGCATGTATTAATGACTACAAACTAACTTGAGATGTGATTTTTTTAGCAAAAGAAAAACAAAATAGTCACGAGAATTGAACCAATTTGCCAACTGATATGGCAGCAGCCATATTTACTTGGCAACCTCTCTATGACCTCCCGACCTAAATATTTTTTAGTCAGAGTATTGTTGTGAGTATCATACTATGAAATCTATAGTGAAATCTATTAGAAAAATTGGGAATTTTAACATGGGATAATAAATGGGTCTATAGAATTTTCTGGGATTATACTTGAGCATGGGACTATACACAGGTCAGTAAGGTATTATGAATCACATTAAATTATATGAAAATTGTATTAAATGTTACATCAGATGAGAATTATCATTTTACTTGGTCAGTGAATATCTTCCAAGAGATGATTCACTTTGCAATCAGTAAACCTCGTACAGTAATTTTCCAGCATAATAACTGAAAAGGAAACCATGAATTATCTTAAACTAAAGAGTAACTTTTCTGATTTGATAGATCCAAAAAGTAACAGACTTGATATCATATATTACCTGGTCAGTGAGTGATGTCCTGTTACTGCTGGCAAAGGCACCAAGTTTGCCTGATGTAGGGCTCATATTGATTGATGATGAACTATTAAAACAAAACAAAACAAAAGCATGTTCAAGAAATTGCTCAATTGCATGTTTGAGGGAGTGCTATGTATAATACACCTCTATAACCAAAACAGCCTGATGTAGGGCTCATATTGATTGATGAACTATTAAAACAAAAACATGTTCAACAAAGTGCTTGAAAATCGATAGTTTTGCCCATAGGGTTTCCTTGTTTGAGGGAGTGTTATACATGTATAATAATATACTTCTATAACCAAAACAGCCCACTGCTAATTCAAACAAAGACTACAGTTCATTTCTCTACCTCCTTGCAATAATGTCATAACCTTGACACAGCTGTTACGCACATGTTAAGTTATTTATGCCATCTTTGTGCGCGCGTGTAAAAAATATGCTGTTGTTTTAAGCCAGCGCCAGTGGTGTGATTGAGTTTTGTGGAAATATCCTGAATTTGAAAAAAAATCCTGAAAAACAGTGTAAAATTGACCTAAAATGCTTAGAATCGGGCTGTAATTAAATAAAGTTGTGGAAATTTTGAAAAATAAAAAATCCTGAAATCAGGAAAAATTCTGAAGAATCACACCCCTGGCCAGCTCGCATGGTTTACCGGTGCGACCATCAAATCTCGCACTGACGTCACTGTACGGAGGTGAGGAAATGGAGTATAACAACATCTTCTTTTTGATATCTGCAAGATGATCTTATATGTATTGTCAAAAAAATATTACCCGCAATTTAGACCAATGAACAAGGGGTACAGAGTGTGGAAAAGTATTCATATCTATTATAACTTCATTTGTCACCACAACACAATTTTCAGATACATCCCCAGTGTAGTAAACAGGTGTTAGCAACACTGATTTTGGCATAACTACACTTTACTCTTTGCATCTGCTCTGTATCATGTGCTTTATTCCATAATTCCACATCTCCCGGGAGGGAGTGAAGGAATGATGGAAGAGGAGAAGAAGAAAATCGCAAATTTGGGTCAGTCTTGAACCAGGTGTCCTTCAAGCGGCAGTCCAATGACCCGGGATACCACGCTACGATGGTGTCGCTGGCCCAGCCAGCGATTTCATACCCATGTGTGTCTTCATTGAATGACATCATCACTACATCCTGGACTTTTCTCACTCAGTGCGGTGGGATTTTGCAAGATTCAGTGGTCTTAGGGTTAATGGAATAAAGCACATGATACAGAGTAGGCCCAAAGGGTATAGTGCAATTGTGGACTGATTTTCAAAAACATTCCAATTTTGTGATTTTTGAATGCATTTCCTCATATTTGTCTTCAAAATATCAAAATTTCCAAAACTTTTGATACTTTTACTGACTTCAAGATCCCCCCGCACCCCCCCTGGCTACGGCCCTGCCCATATGAGTGTTGGTATGATGATGTCATTGCATCTTTTTGGACTTAGTGCATTTTCTAGCCTAAGCTCATTGAGTTTTATTGAGTTTTGGTTGTGATAGGGTTAAGCTTACCTGAATGGTTTGTTCTTATCTTCTAGTACTTTTGTCCTTGATGACGTCGGCGTTGTTGCTAAGGAACTTTGTGATGTGTAAGGATCGGGTGGCGATGTAGAAAATGAGGTAGCACATAAATCTTGTGACCCATCTAACCCTCCTGATGGTTCGTCTTGCCTAACGATAAATGGCAATGGTAAGTACAAAATTAACTCTTTACTTGGGAACCTGGGCTAGAAAGAAAGTAGCCCAGATACGCTTTAGTGGTTTCATTATTTTAGCGCAATCGAGCTGAACCATTGCTAAAGCTAGCAATACATGGGCAATTCTAGCCGGAACCCGCCCTTGATTTCTAAACATACCTAGCTCTCCTTTAGGCTGTTTTTCATTAAATTGTAACCCGTATAAGCTGGGCTGCTTCCAAAAGAGTGTTGACCTGCATGTCAAACCGTCCCTCCCACCAAATCTTTACCGCTAAAACCTTGGTGTGCGAGGCCCACGAAATTGCCTAGCACGGTCTAGGACAAGGTTAAAGTTCTTCCCTTCCCTACAACTGTTTTGTGAGTACATTGCCCAAACGGCATCTCGGGCCCAAACCCATCTCTGTCCGAAACATTGCATGGCAGTCCTTGCAACAAACCTAAATTCCCTTTAAGTGATTTGGCCGTGATCGTTTGTTGTATGTGGCAAGAGTAATCGTATATGGTATGCAAAAGCACAATGCGTCGAGGTTATGAACAGACCTTATGCCACTCGGTTCAAATGTTTTATGGCTAGCTTCAGTTTAACAGACCTTATAAATGCCACTCCGTTCAATGTCATGGCTAGCTTCATGTATTGAAGAGACCTTATGCCACTCGGTTCAAATATCATTGCTAGCTTCATATTTGAACAGGCCTTATGCCACTCGGTTCACATGTCATTGCTAACTTATGCTTAACAGACTTTATCCACTCGGTTCCAATATCATGGCTATCTCATTTGAAAGAGACCTTATGCCACCTGTTTCAATATCATGCAGCTTCATGTTTGAAGACTTTATGCCACTCGGTTTTCACAGTCATGGCTATCTTCATGTTGGACAGATCTATGCCCACTCGGTTCAAATCGCATGCCTAGCCTTCATGTTGAAACATACCTTATTCCACGCGTTTTCAATGTCATGGCTACTGCATGTTTTAATTGAGGGCAGGTATAGAATTTAGCTTTATTACTATTATACATGACTTAATACCCAATTTTTTTTTTCAAAAATTCAATAAGCATCAATTTTTAAACCAGCATCCTTATATCACATTTTTAGACAGGTATTCATACACTCTTTGAACTGTCAGTTGTTATTTAGGATATCATCTAACCACTAAACTGGACCAAAAACTTTTATGTTTCATGGACAGGTACCATAATTTGTGAACTGTACATTGTTTAAACAATAGTATATTTTTCTTCTTTGGAGGTTAATCCAAATATATTTAGCCATCCTAGCTGCTTGCAGCCACAAGAAGAATTATTTAATGTTTCATATAAAGAGCAACTCTCATAGTTGAGAGAGATGGCTAGAATTGCTTAAATAGCTTAAAAGTAAGGATACATCTCATAATTAATTGCATAAGTTATTAAAACAAGCATTTTCAAAAATATAAATTCAGTTACACAGCCCTTAGCCAGGATTTTTTCTGGGGGTGCGGATTTTTTCAAAATAGACCTTTCCCCCAAAAGGTGGACCTTTTCCCAATGAGGTGGGAAATTGGCAAAGAGGACCTTTTTTGCCCAAATACTGCCCTTGTTTTGACCAAAAAGCCTAAATCCCTATTTTTTACAATGCGTTTCAAGCCTATTATCAACTTTGCATAGCTGCAATATTAACATGGTGTTCCAAGTACTTATGAACAAGATTGTAACTCGCTTCACCGCCCACATCATTTTTTGTGGACCCTTTTTTGGAATTTTGGAGATTTGGGGTGGTACATCATACCCCTTGCACCCCCCTGCTCGGCTCTGCAGGTTTACATGTTGCAAACGTGTCCATATGGACGTAATGACTAAATATGCGATTTGTCCTTCTAGGTAGGTTGCTTCAATCTATTTGCAGTGTATGTTATGATACTATACTTGTTCAGGACGCTGGCAATTCGATTTTGATGATTTTTCTGATTCATGCAAATCATTGATAGTGCTGTTAAATTTTTAAATAGAACACCAATGTTTCCGAAACAGATATTTTCTCATTTACTCTGTAAAAACTGTCCCCATCTTACCCACACCAGGTAATGCAGCATTCCAGGTGAGCTTTTCCTCTTGGGACTGTTACTGTAATAGTCATCCCTGACCGATATAGGACTGGTTTTGTCTTACATGTACCTTGGAGTTGCCTTACAGATAATGCCAATTTGGTCCTGTAGGCCACAGACGAGTTGTCAGTACCGACTGGTGTTGCTACTGAGCCGATTTGAAGAGGTACAAAATCTAAAGACAGACAAGTGTAAACTATCTCATTTAGTGTTTGAAATTGATATAAGATATCCTTGAAAATACATGCCTTCATTCTGCTTTTTATCTGCATGTTGTACAACATGCCATCAAGTTGGCTTCTGCTTCTTCTTAGCAATCCACCATCATTGGTACTGGCTTGTGGTGATGTCAGGATTTATTTAGCTGAGTAAGCTTGATCCCTGGCCCGCCGCGTATCCATGACACGGACGCTCCTAACATGCCCCTCTTGAGGCTGGTGGCGATTTGGAATAGCCAGGTACCCATATAGTACGCTTATCAAACTGGCTGCAATGTAGATGTACAATAGTGACTCTCTGTACCTGGGACAGACACTAACGCCCCTCTGAAGGACAGATGCCTTTCCATGGTTCATTGTGCCAAATTCCAAGTGGATTCATGGAGACAGTGGTATTCTGTTCTTAATCAATAGTTGATATACAATCAAATCAGATTGATTACCGCAAATAAATCCCAGCAGTGTCCCCACCAGCATTCAAAACGGGGAAATTTTGGTAAATTGCACCACAGGCAAGCCCCTAACCCCTAGGCCCCGCTCTCCCACAATTTATTAGCAATCTTTTTAAAGAGAACAAGGTTAATCCCACATATCACTTATGCTATAATTAATATAAAATATTTAGGTTTATTCTGGATTTGTACAGTAGTACCTTATTTGAGGGGCCCCTTAAATTAGACTTGTCATAATCAACATGTGAATTCAACAAGGTTGCAAGTGTAATAGCTGCCAGTTATACTTTGTTTGCTGCCATGTTTAGCAAACGTATCTTTCCGTGAGTCAGTGACTCTTGAAATATCATTTCAGGTGCCCTGACCAAGACGTGGCACGATAGCATGTTTGATGGGAATTTCTGACCACCTGTTACACTCACATGACGATAGACCTTTTATACCTGATAATTAATCCTGTCTCCCTTAAACCGCTGTGAAATGCAAGCAATTCATGGTTGAATGCCCGGGTTTAATCGTTTAATAATGAACCCCGGTAAGACGCGCTGCGTATTGAAGTTACTTTAGGTTGAAGCGCCTCGCGTCATACCGCGCGTTGGTCTACTTTCCGCGCGCTCCTGCCTCCCTTGCGTCTCGTTGCGTACGATCCGTGCGTTCAACGGTTTGTTCGATTGTTGTCACTGGGTGTGGTGGCAGTTTCTTTCTTGTTGTATTAAGCCGTAAAGTATCGAAATTGGGTTAAAGATGGCCTCATGATAAAGCTGTTTTAAGTAAATGAGAAAAAGGTATGAGTTTGGGAACCAGTTATCTCTTTACGACGAAATTGAACCCGGCGACACATATTTGCGTGGAAGAACTCGGCCTCCGGCCTCATTCTGCCACTTAAAATAATGGTATCGGCTTGGGTTCAACTCATCGTAAAGAGAGTACTCGTTTCCCAAATCATACCTTTATTCTCTAATTACATTACACACTGACCTTCTCCTAGTGTAGACAATCTTGCTTCCCCAAAGAACACCCTATGTTGCACTTTATAATCTGATCCCAATTGATGTCTAGCAATGCATAAGCTGGTGTAACCCTGAGATACACACATGAGGGGATTTGAGTAGAGACCCATCGATTATATATGGTGTAGTGCACCCTGGCATCTGGTCTGCTTTCTCTGTCATGCCTAGGCCCATGACTCCGCACCATGCGATCACCCTTTGGAGAACAAATTTAACATGTATGTATGTAAATCTACATATTTATACAGAAAATATCCTTGGTGCAAATTTGGTACAAAATCCAGTTGAAAAGGACAGTGTATCAACAAACATTTCTTCAGGGAAGTACCTCTTAATTACCTGCAGCGGATTACCTGCCCACATGGGTACCCACATCGCGGCGCATAGTGGGGTAATCATCTACCCAGGTACACACACAGTACCGTTAACCACAAGTCACCCCATGGGAGAGTAACCCATGTGGATACTCCAAATGAAATGAGCTTTGAGCTCGGTGTGATTATTTTATCTTAGCTTAACCATTGTTTTAGCATTCGGGTCACTAGTAAAATCCAAAGTTTTAAATTCCGGTTTTGTCCCCTGCAAACAGATGGCCAGCTTCACCTCAACTTACCATGATACTGCTGTAGATCTTTTTTTAGTTCTACCAGGGTAACCAGCTACCTCATCATCTGATTTCCTTAGAGACCTCATGGGTGATGGGTTTAGCTGCTGCCGACAACCCCGGCCCTGGGACAGGTGTACTGTTAACAATATAGCAGGGCCCTTAAATAAAACCTGACCTGACCGGTGTTAATATTTTTCACAAAATGTCACATATATGGCTTATGGGTGCTGCCAAATTCACATATTGTAAAAAAAACTGGAGGGGGGGGGTCAAAATGGCACGACGAGAAGAGCCTAACATCATTATTAAACGACCGAGGACAAGCCTATAAAGATTCTTTTTCTTTCTTGCTTGGCTATTCTTTAATCTATTACTGCCAATTCATCCTAAAAAAACCCATCCAAATTTTGGGGCCCGAAGAATCGCTACTACCGGATATATCGGGTACGGGTTCGGCGAACCAACATAGCACCGGACTGAACCCTGATTTCCTATCCAATTTTGAACTACATTTCCTCACTCCCTCTTGTTTGTTTATTATTGCAATCAATAAAAAAATAATTAAAACCCCTGCACCTGATGTATTATGCAATCGCTTTGTTTGTCTGTTATAACTGTTTATTAAATTACAATCTTTGATACTTTAGCTTAGTTAGACTTTGATATTCTGTTGTGTGTTCATTCATTTTTAAAGAGTATTTTGTTTAATTAACACTGATGGAGATCTTCAGTAGATTCTTCTCTACCAATTTAAAGAATCAATAAACCGCCGAGAGTATTTTTCTATCCTACAACCTGAAATAGGATGAAATTCCGTTCTGGCATTAACTATATTTAAAACTAAAAACTGCGTCCAGCCTTTATACTCACCTAACTGGCACTTCCCGCAGAGAGATGCAAGCCATTTGCGAGATTCTCCTCAGCAAGAAAGTACTACCCAAAATAAATTCCTAACAAGTTACCTATTTGTTTTAAAACTGTATATATAACGACCCTACAGACACGCATTTTTGTCTTGGTTGTGATTGTTATTTTTACATTGTTTTTTGCATAATGATACAATATTTCCACGATCAAGTGATGGTACTGCACTTTAATACAGTATGGCAACAGGCATGCACCTGGATCAAACGTACTAGTAGTACTAATACAGATTTAGCAGTGATGACAACGATTCTAAAAGAAAGGGAAATAATCTTCCTATTTCATCAGAACTCCGAGGTAGATTAAGGGTGAAAGGCACTTGCACAGTTCCTACATGAAGTGAATATATCCTGATCTGCTATCCGTTTTAAAATTATGAAACTTTTGAGAGATCAACTCCAGAACAGGATGACGGACGAAAACAAACCCCTGTCTTAGGAGCAGATAACTTTGCATCACACTATGTACACTGCACCACGACGGTCAGTTGTACTTCGTACAAGGGTCAATACATAAATGCCATTCTGCAGGCGTTTTAATATGCGTTAGCGTTACAACATACAAGCACACGGGGATGGTCTCAGAATACTCGTTTACATACTCATTACGCCTAAAAGAAATTGCCTTTCCACCTCGAATCGACCTCGTCTTCTAGTATTTCCCTAACAAGAACCGTGCTGAAAGAACTTGAATAGGTACTGAGAATTTAAATCCTACATCCTATAAATCCTAATTCATGGGGAAGGAACTCCGAACAACATAAGGAAGACGAACGGGAAGGTATTGAACCCAAAAGGGACTGGGATTTGTCAAATGATTTGTTGTGTGTGGGCCAAGGTATCCAATAATAACATCTTTCAGTGCTGGACATACCAGATAAGGCACAAAGGCTCTTATTTGTCTGAAGAATATTACATATACAAATTTGGTCCGCACTACAGATGTATATAAAAAAAAGACAATGCCGAGAAAATACTCGAAAGTCAACCATGCAAACTACAAGGCAACCTTACTCCCTTCCCCGCAATGACGCCCTAAAAAATATTCATCTCGATTAGAGAACATCGCGCTAACATTACACGGGTAACACTGCAAGGGAGATGTTGGGGAGATCATTTTCATATAATCTTTTATATAATTTGGATGAAAATATTTTGGGGGTGGTCACCTTCCCGCGTCACTCTTCCTTACTGTCTGCCTGAATTAGCAGATAAAGTTGGGTTCCACTTCCAATGCAAAAGCCATTTATAAAATAAATCACACATAAGGTATAGTCTTCAGGCCGACCGTCGGCCTTACTCACTGGCCCCTACATACCTCGCCGCCAAAGTATATATGATCCCCACAATTTGCAAGGAAAAATTCAAATTGCCAGAATAACTTTTACCCCATCTGCCTCCACAAGGCTACTCGCGTCGCCCTGATTATTTTTTGTCCCTCGCCCTCCCCTGTTTCTTGCGCAGGCATCCAAACTTTCAACCAATCAGCGCTTCCCCGTGCAGATATGATCAGGCCAGAGGTCAAGTTTCACGTGAATGGAAAAAACCCAGACCAACCTGACCAGGTCAGACCGTCCCGGACGCGACAAAATCACAAACTAGATTGGTGCTATTTGCAAATAGAAATGGAAAACACAATAGAGGGCCTATCTCGCCCCCATATAAAAATAAAGGTGCTTCATTACACTTCCCCAACAGACAAAATATTTCGATCCCGAAATATGACTTAACCCGGCTTACCCGTAAATGAAGTCAACCTCTCAATCATCACTTTTGGCAATTGCCTTTCTGTACCACTGCGAGAAAACAAATTCCCCCGGCGAGATCCCCCTATACACGTGCCCTTTTTTTTTTTTTGTCTAAACTTTTTGGATGTGCCTTACGGCATGTTACGTACCACACGCGTACACGTTCAAGTTCATTTATTTAGCATAACATATCAATATATAACAAAAAGTAATGTTAACTGTACATAATATAATAGTCAAACGAACGTTCAATTGAAAACTGATTTTTTTAAGGTTTATCCTCGGCTACGCTTCATGCCCAGATCTGTTGAAATTCTCATGAAATGTTGGTATTGGTTGAAGAACTGTGTGGCAATTTTAATTTTTTCCAAAAAAAGGCATTTTGCGATAGGTCACATAATGCATTTTCAAATTCCCATAGACTTGTACAGGACTCTGATTTTGGCAGTATAGAAAATTGGACCAAAATGGGCAATTTGTGAAAAAGTACACATTTTATTTCATTTCTTTCTCAAGTAATTGATGAGTTAGAAGATTGGTGTTGTTTTATTATGGTTAGAGAAATATCAATATCCATAACTTTTTTTTTTATTTTTCTGTATGTCATCAAAACAAAGAACAGGTGGGCGCAACAACACTTTTTTGTGGCCGATTATTTCTAGAAATACTGATGTTTCCACTTTTCAGGATTTTTCCTATAAGGACTACAACCCCTTGGTGATGAATAAGTGTCCGATGAAGGACATCAAATTTAGAAAATTCTCCCTCACGTTTAATTTTTGGCAGATTGAGTGTTTCTATTTAATTACGGGTTTTTAATTTTCCTCTAAATTTTTTTTCCCGAAAATAATTTTCTAAAAAATTAAACACTTGATTTAAAAGCCACGTGAGAATTTAGGTATTTTGTTCATACACATATCCCTGGATTTTCAGCTTAAAAGCACCTTCCATTTATGGCGGGAAAAAATATTTATTGTGAAAATTAGGGAATTTTTAAAAAAATAAATACAAACAAAGCTAAAACAAATCGGCACTGTCTCGAAACTGCAAAAATAAGAGGAGGAAGTTCAATCCTTGCAAATTCAGTTTGACTAAATGATAAGGGGATTTTGGATTTTCTGTCATTTTTCTGTAAACCATTTTATCCGATGATCCTACTTAATCCTTTAGATGACATAGAGGAGCGCTTGATATCTAGACCAGTAATGGACAACCCCAGTGGGGTCTTATAGTTGTATATTGCTGCCCTAGAAATACAAGTACTATATTACACTAAATAGTAAAATTAACACAAGGGTTGATATAAAAGATTTAAGATAATTATATATGTGTGTGTGTGTGGTGTGTGTAACAAAAATAATAAAGAATAATAATATTAAAAAAGACAAAACAGGGATACGGGAAAAGGGACGACCGACGGGACAACATGTATTGTTGTGGTATGTTACACTGTAGTATAAGGGGAGAATAATAAATGAGGTAGAGAAAAAGAATGGGTGAGTAATCAAAGCGGGGAAAAACAGAATGGGGGAGTATCATTGTGAAAGTACTTTATAAATGTTTTTTTTAGTTGAGATTTAAACATCATTTTTGTTTGGCTGCAATTGTTGTGAGAGATTCGGGAAGACCATTCAGAGTTTTGCGCGTGGTACTGAATAATTGTGTTTTTCAGACGAAGAATTTGGGTAGTGGAAGATGGTATTGGTCAGCTTATCTAGTGTTGTAGCGGTGGATTTGTCTATTTGTGGTAAAAGTAATTGTGAAGTTCGGAGGTAGGTGGTTGTTGTGAATGTCAAACATTAAGAGCGCTTTTTGAAGTCGGTTGAGGTCTGTCTAATTTAATGTTTTCAGCGAGTGAAATAATGGCGAGGGGTGAGTTCTTGAGGGTGAGGTTTTGTGATATTGCGGATGGCCCATTTCTGTGTAATGTTGAGTTTGACGAGTCGTGAATGATAGTTGGAGGCCCGATCATGTTGCAGTAGCTAAGGTACGGGAGAACTAATGTGTTTATATAGTTATTTGTAAGAGTGTAAGTCTGGAAGTGATGTTAAACTCGTATATTGTACCTATTGCTGAGAGGCTTTGGTGGTGACAGAGTTGATGTGTCATTCCATGTTAGTTTGTTGTCGATTGTGAATGCCAAGAATTTAGTTGATGTACCTTGGAGATTGTCTGGGTTATCAATGGTTAGTGTTTCATTGTGATTGTGTTATGCGTAGAAAAGCATGTAGTTAGTTTGGGAAACATTAAGAAAAGTTTGTTAGCCCGAACCCAGTCAGTGATTTTTGTGAGTTGTGATCTGTTTTAAAGTGCACTAGATGAGGGTCTGAGAGAAAATGTTGGTGTCATCAGCAATAAAATTAGTTTTAGTGTGCTGGAGAGTGTTTGATGTCATTCATGTAATGATGAAAAGTATGGGTCCAAGGATTGAGCCTTGCGGGACGCCAACTTTGATAGGTTTAATAGATGATGCGGTGGAATGTACATAACTGATTGTGAGCGTTATTTAGGTACTCCTGACCACTCAACCAGGCTACACACGGACACCTAATGTTAAAGCTTGTGAAGAAGAATGTCGTGGTCAATGGTGCGAAAGCACTTTGAGAGGTTGCCGGATACCCCATGGGGTGGAGTTTATTTTTAGTGGAAGGTTTAAGAAGTTGGTTGTTAGTTCAAGGAGTGACATGTAGGTCGAGCGTTTGGGCCTACAGCCGTATTGTTCGTCGACAAGAATTTTGTGCTTATTTTTTGAGAATTCGACAGACCGTGTTGTACATGATTTTTTTCAAGTGTTTTGAAAAAGATGGAAGAACAGATGGGCCTGTAATTAACAATTCCATGTGCATCTTTGCTTTGTAATAGGAAGGACTTTGGCTTATTTGAGGTGATCTGGGAAAATTCCTTTGAGAGTGTTTGGTTAAATATGTGCAAAAGAGGCGGTATAATGTTATCATATGATTTGGTAGCATCTCCAGGGTCTATCTTGTCAGTACCTGCACTTTTCCCAGGTTTTAGTAGGTGGCGAAGTTTGTGATTTCATCTACGTACACTGGGTTTTAGGCAATTGAGTGGGTGTTGGTTTTTGGAAGGTGTTTAATGGTTGTTGGAAGGTGGATTTTTGTTAGCCCACATTTTTGCCCAGATTAGTAAAGTGATCGTTGAGGCGTTGCTATAAAGCGGTCAGTTAGTGTGTTTTACTTTTATGATTGAAAGTCGGGCGTTTGTTTAGTAGATAATTTCCTGCCTAGAATGTTGTTGAGGAATGTCGAGGTTTTGGTAAGATCATTTTTGATTTCTGAAGTGTTCGGTTGTTTGTGTTTTTTCTTCTTGGGAAAATAGTGTGGTTGTTTTGTTTGTATATTGTTTGTTTCAGTTTGTTGCGTGGTTTTTTTCAGATATGTTTTATAGAGCTTGTGCTTATTTTGATTGCACTTGGAAATGGCTGTTGTCATCCCTGGTTTGCTTGCGATTAAGGTTTTAGGTCTTCTTTTCTTTTTAAGGAATGAATCGTTGTAATGTTTGGTATACGGTTTATTATAAGTTGTTTTGTATGCGTTGTAGGGTCATTTTCTGTGATATATTTTCCCATGATTCAGTGTGAGTTTGGCGGTGAAAGTGCGGATGTTTGTGATCTCTTGTATCCCATTGTCTTGTTTGTTTTGTGTGGCGTGCTGTGCTTTAGGATGTACTGAGGAAGATTGGGAAGTGATCTGTATTGTCCGTGGCAAATATCCCTGGCGTGGAGTCTGTGTCCAGTGGAGTTGTGATAATGTTTGTCAATGGTGTAGCTGTTGTTAATGCGTATTCGGTGGTTTTTAATTTTGGAAATATCAGAGTTGCAAGTGATGTGGTTAATAACTTAATTAATGGTGGATGGTAGAATTATTTGGGAGAAGGATTGATATTAAAGTCACCTGCTATATAGACATACACTGTTGTTTTTTTATTTATTTTTTCGTGAGAAGCTGCTCGACTGTTTTAAATTTGGATTGTTTGTTCATGCAGTCTATAACTAACTCCGGCATTTACGGGTGTTTGGGTCTAATTTTTGGTGTTAATAGTGGAGATCGATGAAAAGTGAGTCAAATTCTGTCCTGGTGTTGTGGCAATGATTTTATATGAGAAGTGATTTTTTTATGTAAAGACACCTCCCCTCCCCTTTCCTCTCAGTGAGCGGTCCTGGAATGAACGTGTAGCCATTGAAGTGTGGTGGACTGGTGTCATTGAGCCATGTTTCTGAACAAGCTAAAACGGAGAATGAGTGGTTAAAGTGATCAGTAGTTAGTGATTTTCTTCATATGATTTGTGATACTAGCGACATTTGAAATGAATATGGAAATGAAGTCGTTTGCATGATGGTTTTATTAAGTTTGTTGAAACTATCTTCTGCGTGATAGTGAGAGTCAGACCCAGAATTCTATTGTGGTGTGGTGAAGGATGGGTGGTCACATGTTTTGAATGATATTGGATCTGTGAGGACGTGTTGATGCAAAGGGTGTTAAGTTTGATGATGTTCAATTTGTGTCGGTGAAATTTCAATGAGTGATGCGCGAAAGTCTTCATCATGAATGTGGTGGTTAAATGGTGGTTCGTTCGTATAATGCAGGGCACGGCATACTGAAATAATAGTTCAATGTAAGTACAAGGCGAGCAGGGTCTTGAGAGACAATTTTGAATGAAGTAAGTTGAAATGAATGATAACAAAGAGCTAAGAGGAAAACGGGTAGATAATTGAGATAATACCAAACAACACCATAGGCTACTACAACACACAACAAGGAAATATGGGGTGGGGTGGGGGAGACAAAAAAAAACTGGATGATCTATATTAATAATTTGATTTGAAACCAATGAGTAAAAACAAATTTAAATAAATTGAAGAAAAAACCTGCCAATACTGTAATGTAGTGAAACTGATGAAAGATAGGGTCCACGCAAATTGGATACCGATTATACGTACAATGTACAGCAAGTACCAGTACATGATATGGTTACAGTAGCTCATATCAGTGACATGTATATAAACCGTATTTTTGTAAGTTTTGGGGGGGTTATGTGACATGATTGTGGTGTTTGTTTATATGTGAGTATAAATGAATGTGTGTATTGTGTTGTTGTAAATCTATTAAGTATTGCAATAATAATATAATACTCGGAAACTGATACCGACATATATTAACAATGCAGATTGCACGGAGAAAACAAAAATCACGCAATATCTAACAAAAAAAGTGTTGATGTGAAAAAACCTTCAATTTGCAATGATACCATAGCCTAATATTTGTGATATATGCAATACAACATGGCCATCTATTGGCATAACTAATAATATACAAAATTTACAATTTTATCAAAGGTTAACATGGTAATTACTACGTTTCAATGGCACGCTTGTTGAATAAAGTGACAATTGCAGCAGATACTAGAGGTAATGAGCATCATTATTATAATTCTGAGTACATATCAATTACCATATTTTAAAGATAATATAAACCAGTGTACAATATAGGACTCATAATAAAGGCATATTCAAATTAGTCTGATTAATATTTTGTTTGGACAGATTCGAACACATGCATGTGTGGACTGCGTGAACCAGGGTGAACATCGCACCTCGTTTTCCGACGCTCACGGGTCAAAGAATGCGCCGAACGTCCGCGTAGCTGTTACGCCCACATGAGGTGTGGGGGGGGTGCCGGTATCTCCTGTCCAAGTAATTATTAATCCCACTGTAATTATACGGCGCTGATAATATCCTGAAGTGTGTGAAAGCTTGTGCGGGCGCGCGTGTGTGCGCGCGCCGAGCGAGTGTGGTTTGTGTGTGTGTGTTTTATGTATGTGTGGAGGCTGTGTTTAATCCAATAAAATTATCGCAATTCAAAAAAAAAAATATAATTACTCAGGGAACTTATTGTTACAGAAGTTTTAGGCACCTTCACGCAATGAAGAATGCAACTATTGAAATTAGGTATGAGTCAGGCCTTATAATCTTGCGATAACTAGTGATGGTATTAAAAAAAAAGCCTGCAGTGAATAGTTATCTACCATAATACATTTGTATGAACCGTAAGAATTATGACATACAACATGCCCTGCACAAATCAAAAATTACACACTAATATCAAGAACAAGAGCATGGTTATATACCTTTGCACTGGCTCCTTTGTGAAAAAGTGATGGTTACTAGGTGTTTGCATAAGTCATAGGAGCATTAAATTCAAAATATAAGTTTACTATATCATCTGATTAAGTATTCTGAATGTGTGATCACTGTTAAATTTCTGAATGTGTGATAGCGTGTGTGTAGATTGCGTGAGTGTGTATGTATGTGTATGTGGTGTTTGGTGGAATGTGGGGGGATTGTGTTTATACATATTGTCATTATCATTTGACCAAGTGAACTTAAATTAAAGTATAAGTCAAATAACGAAAACAGTATATCACCCAGTGGAATTAATGCAAAGCCGAGGAATATATTAATAATACTGACAATGATTACATCATAACATGTGATACATAAAGAAAATATACAGATCATGTTGATGCTCATGACAAACCATGCAATGCGAAATCTTTGCTATCTACGGATCTAGTACACGTCCATCACTGATCATGCACAGCACATAATCATTAAATCCTCTCGAAAGTAAAAGAAAATAACACTGCAAATGGATCGCCGCAGAAAAACCTCTGATCTTCATCGACACCTACACTATCGTGTTTTACCACACCTTTCCAAGATACATGTTTAGTAAGTCTCTGTCTCAAAGTTACTTTCGGGTAGTGCAGTGAAATGCCATGAATGCTGGAACATATTGTTTACAATTAACTTACTCACCACTGCTGATTTCAAGGTCAAACAAGACATTCTATAATAGAACTGGGCGGTGTTTTTATTAACAATTCCCCAAATAAACTGGAAAACGGTCACCAATCCCGTGTAAACTAGGATAATACATTTCTTGACGGATTAAAATCATACACATTAACACTTCTTATGAAACCTTTGATTTTCTTTTCTCTTTTGTTTTTAAAACTGGGCAGACTGTTAGCCCGCATCAAGTCCTAGAAATACCATATCTTCAGCGCCAGAACAGAAAAGAACTGCACAGCGATGAAACGTGTTTGTTAATTCCGTTACTTTACACCTGCTTTAGTGTCAACTTTCTCTAAAAAAAACGAAACTTTAAGGAAATTCCATGAGCCAGACCGTTTCCACTACGCCTCAAGATCAAAGTAGGCTTGAATTTGGACTTTTCATGCTGTCAAAAAGTGTTCAAAAGCCGAAATTTTAAAGATGCGCATCACTGTTCATCCAAAGACATTCTGCGCAACCTGGCTCTAAAGTGCAAACGGCCATTCATCACAGCACAGCTTTTGCGCATGCACGAGTTTACGCTTAGCAACCCCTACTTGGCAACTTCGACACGCAGGGATCGTCTCCGCAATTGTAAACAATCGAACCATCCAAACAAGATTCATCAAGGTCTGGCGCTGACTACATTTAGGCAAAGTTGCTTCACCGTGGGTGCCACTGCCCACTGCACACTCTGCTGGACTGAAGAAAAAGTGAAGCAAAAACTACAATTTGGAGTATTTTGGAGGTTTCATAACCACGTGAACCACGAATCAAGACTGACATCATACATCATGGAATAATTTTCAAACATTGATAAATAAGTCTACCCATTCCACAAGGTGAGTTTACCTTTCTGTTACAGTAAAAGTTTTCCCTTCAAAAGCAAGTGAAACTTCTTTACAACTTTAAGAATGATTTTGAGCCAATTCCATCGTTGATAGGGACGTCAGAAAATTTGGAAATTCGCCCAACAAGTATCACTTTGTTCCCATGCAAGAATCATATTTAATTGTAATTCACACCAAGGGGTGAAAATTATTCTAGATTAAGAACCCAGGTGAAACCTGATGAAGTGAGCCCTCATGTTTGGAAATCTGAACGTTCCCATCTCTGACTAGGCTAAATTGTATATCAGATTCCTTTGGATAGAGCATTAAAATTACCATGGCAACCATACCAGGACATTTTTAGAAAACAATTTTAAAACTCTTAGTGCTAATAAACTCTTATTTGTTTAATTCCTAACAGTTTCAACTTCCTGCCATTTTCATCAGGCAACAACCATCATTTTAAACAACTGGCATCAAAAAGTTCATCCAGTCAATCAACAATTTAGAATTAGGCAAGTGTCTTTTAAGTTTTGTCCAATTCACTTTTAGAATCCCCTTTTAAAATTTTGCATACTTTTTTTCTTACTGACCAAAATATTTTTGAGAAAAAAAAAAATAAGATCCTCAAGGACAATTTTTTTTAATCTCCATGTCCAAAAATCTTAATTTTTTTTTTTTAGTCCTTCACACCCAGAGCTAGGTAGGCTCAGAAAATTGTTAAATGATTACATTTACCCAGTGGAGAACTTTGAAGAATGCGTAATATTTGCATTCATATGCCAGTGGATACCTGCCTGAAATATAAAAAAAGAAACATTTAATCCCAGAAAACCTGTGCAAATCCAGATATGAGGAACCTCTTGGACAAGAAAATCTGAACACTACCAAAATTCTTTGAATTCACGTTTTCAAAATTGTCTGCAAATTTCAATTCTTTATTTCTTACACCAATTCCTTTTCCTCTTTCAGGTGTGAAATACATTTCATCATCCTATCCATGCTCACTATATTGTACTCAGCAAGGTAAGTTCCTTTTTTATATTTAGACATTTTTAACCCAGATTTGAACCTGAATCCATTTTTTTTCTGGATCAACTTACAGTGAAAATGTTTTTGCAGCTGAATAACTTGGTTCTCACTATTTACCTTAGACACAAGGGAAAAAAAAAACATTCCTAGATTTAACTTCCCTTTTATTTTATTTAAACTCTGTGATTTTAATCACACCAAGATAACACAGAACTCTGCAATCAAATTGCAAGGCTCCAGTGTATTGGAACTGTCAATATTAAGGGCCCCATCAGTGACTTACCACACCAGAAATTTGTTTTTGTTTGCTTGAAGTGACAAACTGGCAGTTCCCCTCTCTGAAGATTTGTTTTATGAATTTTCCAAATAACACATACATTTCTCTCTTAAATTCCCCAAATCATGCTTTGTCTCACAACTATTTCCTTAATTTGCAGAATTCTAACTCTTTGGGTGGTTCACTGACAGTTTCCTTATTCTTTTATTCATTACAAATCAAATACTAAAAAAAAACAACATGCAAAGTACCCTAAAAAAGTTGCATTATTGCAAATTAAAATTTAATTTTTGTTTTTTTCTTATTAATAAAAGTACAAGAGTACAAAACCATGTAAAGCCTAACTAGCTTTAATTCCACCATGGAATGCTAAACCTTATAAATTTAATCATTTCACCTTATTCATCAGTACTTATCTCTCTTTTTTCTTAGATGATGCCCCATGCTTCTTTGAAGAGGGAGAAGACCTCGACTTCCGCGTATGCTGCTTTTCTGGTTTTTCCAGCTCCTCTACCAGCGATTCGTAGATTGAACCGTCCGCTAGGGTAACTTTCTCTGTGATGCGGCGATATACTACCCCGCCAATCATGCGAGAGGGGTTGTCACATTCCTATCGAGTTGCCCAGTGTCAAGATTTGCGACTCGATCCGGGTCGCCTGCACCCCGGGGCTCAGACATGGAATACTGCCTGGCTTGATACTCCAGACCAGAACCAATTTCTCTTCACCCCTAAGACAGAACTACCACCTGAGAACTACCACCGCAGCATGGTCACCTTAAATACCGGATCCGCACAGGAGTCGGTCGCATCACAACGGCAAACATGCACCGATGGGGCTGCGGCCATTCTCCGCCTGCATGTGGCTCTCCATCACAGACTGCGGATCACATTCTCATGAGTGCCCTACCTTTCGTCGCCGGTGGACATAGACTTCTCAACCCCAACCACAACAGGAGTTGGCTCCAACGCTTCACAACATGTTAGCTGGCTGCTCATACGCAAGAAGAAGAAGAAGAAGGCATTTATTTGGTGTCGCCGGGACAGGAATGTCTACCGGCACAGTCTCCTCTGGTTTTGGGACTTGGATTACGCGGACGTCACTGACTGAGCTGGAACCTGCCAGCTGGTACTCGGCCCTCCCTATGGGGCGGTGGCCTCCGATCGAGAAGCATTGAAATCCTGCATCTTCCGAGATATTTGCTACTTCGGTAAATAGCAGATGGATCCAGCTGTTCCGCGGAGATGGGAACAGCTCCAAACAATCTCCCAGTTCTGCCTTGTGCTTCCTGCGCCCACATGGTGGAGGCCTGTTCTCTGCTTCGCTTTAACCATACTGGGGCTCGTGGGAAAAATTCATGCTTGTTATTCTTATTGATGGATCCGCTTGGAACGCCGAGGGGTCGAGTAGTCGCATATATTCACACTGATGCTTGGTCTGTGCATGCTTGATGTGGAGCATCAAAGCGCGGCGTTCTGTGGTGCGAAAAACTTCGACATTTAAAACATTCGAAGTTTGAGACTCCGTGTAAAGGCACCAATCTGTACCCGGACATCTGTATAAAAAAAAAACAGTACCCGTCCGGGTGAAATGCCGGGATACTTGCTCTTTTTTTTTTTTTTTTAAGAGCATTAATGTTAAAACCCGCTAGGCCTCACTAGCCTATTTTGGGTACAAAACAACAACTCGCATGCAGCGTTCGGAAATTTAAATGCAAAAGCCATGCACCTGGGCATGTAATTTAACAGTTACATGCACAAATATAATCTGTCACATGGACAGTGCAAAGTCCTGAGGAGGAAATAACAATGAGAATCCATAAAGTACGGCTTTTAACCACTTAGCAAGGGTGAAGTTTTCCTAACATTTAATTAAAAGAAATATTTACAGCCACCACCACTTTCCTGAACACGTTTTACAACACATGTACAGGTAACAGTGAAACTTGCATGCACAGCCAAAATGTTGGCAGGCATTAGTGCAACATAGTTATTTCGAAACAATGCTCGCATGGTTTATTTAACTATAAACAGAAGTAGAGAACCGACTTGTGGTCTCCCCTGTTAAGCTGCGTAGCGAAGCAAAGTTAAAACTGCGAAGCGAAGCAGAGAACTAATATCTACACAACCAAAACACTGTTTTCCATTAAACCTCATTTCTTAAGTATACCCATATCATGACTAGACATCGGCAGCCTTTCTAAGGTATGCCTTGACTGATAGTGGTCATTGAATGTGGAGGGTCTTTCCAGTGCAAAAAGTACCATCCTTGCTGATTTGTGTAACAATCTCCATTGCGATTTATATGTCGCAGGAAACCCACAGAGGAATCAATAACCACCGCCCAACCATACCAGGAATGTACCTTGCCACCGAGAGACCACATCGACAATAGGAAGTGCCTATATTTGTGAGAACAGGTACCGACGTAGAAGCAACCTCAAGGTCTGATGATAACAACATCAAAGTCATCACCATTGAGCTAGTTATGCCATAGTTACACTGTCTACAAAACCTTCAATCAGTAGACTTTCATTGCCCTAAGCTCAAACCCTGGGAATTCCACCAAACCTTCATTATCATGGCGAATCAACAGCCATAGTACCCATTGGGGCACAATTGAAACTAACAAAGACGGAAAGCTGTCGAAGAATGGAGAGACAGTCAACATCTACGTCTCCTTCACGACTATAAACTGCCGGGGAAATCATTTCATAGTGCCCGCTGGAAGAGAGGTTACAACCCTGATCTAGCGATTGTTAGCAAAACATCTCTAACCTTTGTAGCAAGATGGTTCTGGATCCTGTTCCACAAACTCAAATCGTGACCAATCGGTAGCCAAGTCAACGCTGCAGGAAGACCAAACAAAGTGCCTTTAAGCGCCCCTTTAACTACAGGAAGCAGACTGGCAAGGATTCACTGAGGCCTGGAATCAGAACGTGAGAGGATTGCTCCAAAACCCCCATTAATAGTGACAAATTGCCAACTAGTGAAACAAGACTGCACGGAGATTCATACCCAGAGGCTGTAGGACGGAAATATAACCAGGCCTTTCAGGAATGGTGCGGTCGGAGAAGATCAAGAGTATATCACCCATGTGTGAAGTTGATCCTTTTCGGCTGAAAACAACTGCTAAAGGTGAGGAGTTCTCGGAGAGGATCTCCCAGACAGAGATCAAAACATGCATATTTAATTGAACCACCGAAGGACCCAAACAGCAAGAAAGCATGGTCTACCCATGGAAAGCTCCGAGGGGATCCAACAGAAAACCTCCACAGCAAGCCAAATGTCACACCCAACCAAGTTGCCCACCACTGCTTTTAAATGGCAAGTGCAGCAAGAAACCCACGAAGATCAAACTAGACCATACGAGGTATAGTGGTGGACCCTGGTTTCACTCGCCCCTCAACATGGACGAATTGGAATCCGGATTGCCTAAACTTCAACCAGGAAAAGCATAGGCCTTGACAACATTCTCTACTGAGCAACTAAAAACTCTTGGCCAGTAGCAAAGGAATGCTTTTTGTAGCTCTACAATTGCTGATTATTTCCACAGGTTCCCAAAGATCTGAGGAAAGCACATGTTATGGCACTCCTAAAGCATGGGAAAGATCATACATCCAATGAGCTACAGGGACCCTAATCATCATAGCTAGACATACAAGTTCTTTGAACGTCTCTGCTCAATCGTATTGAACCATGTGCACCTAGACGAACACCTCATACCAGAACACGGCAGGGTTCCGACCAGGCAAATCAACAACAAGCCAAGTACTCAACCTAAACTCACACATTGAGGATGGTTTCGAGAAGGGTAGGTAAACGGAGCTGTGTTCGTCACCTCTCAGCAGCATACAACACTGTTAATCACAGATGCCTACTCCATAAGATCCTGGAAATTACCAAGGACATCGCTGGGGGGGGGGGGGGGGGGGGGGGGACGGAGTATTCCGTGGATGCCTGGTAACAGATGTTCTTTGTTCAGCTAGGAGCGAAGAAGAGCCGATGGCGTTAGCTCAAGAATGATCTACCACAAGGGAGTGTGCTTGCACTTCCGGTTAACATTATACCAACAACCAACCAGGAGTGCAGGAACCCGTCGTTTTATTTATTGCAGACATCTTGGATTTAGTGCAACAAGATTGCCGACTTCACAGGTGTTGAAGAGAGACTCTCCAAGCGTTGGATGAACGCACTCCTATTATTGAGGAAGAACCACCTACGTGCAATCCATCGAAGGACACAGGTGTGTGCTTTCCATCTACGCAACCGTGCAGCCAAACGTCAGCTTAAAGTTACCTGGTCTGGAAACTCCCCTGGAGCACTGTGTAACCTTGTCTACTAGGAGTCACCTTGGACGCACTCTTTCTTATAAGACACACATTGAGAAGACGAAGAGTAAAGTATGTTCACGCATTATAACATCTCGAACAAACTCACTGGAACCAGATGGGGTGCTCGCCCACCCTAAAATCGACGGCACTTGCCCTGTGCTACTCATGTGCAGAGTAGGCCTGCCTGATGGAAAAGATCAACCCATGCAAGAGGCTTGATCCCGCGTTAAATGCCTCATGCGGCTTATCACAGGAGCCTCCGTCCACACAAACGGAAAATCTTGTACATCCTTGAGGGAATTGCTCCACCAGACCAGCCTCGTAGCGTAGCGAGCATGCCAAGAACGTAGACTGCCAATTATCCAATGTGAAGCACCCACTGTCTGGACAGAAACCTGGCTGCCAACGCCTTAAATCTATAGAGAGTTTCTTAAGCCAAAGTCCAACCTGTTGAAAAACCAGTCTCTAAGGAGGTAAAGAGAGTCGCCCTTGTGGAAAGAAAGAATTGCCATCAACCAAGTAACATCTATCGCGTATTGAACTGGTGAGCATCTCCCACCTGGGCTGACTCCTCATGGATGAAGGCGATGCCTCAAGAGATGAGAACAGAAACTGGCCGATCTAAGGTTTCTGCAGAAGTGGGGCTATCTGGAAGCAGATCAGGACTACTACCTGTGGTTGTGGAACAGACCACAGACAATGGAACACCTCTGGTCGCCCACTGCTGGAGCAACAAGCACCAAACAAGGACCTTGCAGAATTACAGTGAAGCAGCCAGACGTGTACCCATCTCTGGCTGGATCATATTTGAGAACCACAGGTTTGGACACGAGTAAGAAGAAGACTATTTGAAAAATAACTCTCAATTAACCTGAACGCTCTTTCATAGGCCATGTCCATCAGGCACTCATAAGCAATTTTTTTTTTTTTTTTTTTAATTGTCCACCCTGTGATTTGGAAATACGCAAACATAACAAAAAAAAAAAACAATCTATGGACAAAAGAAAACGGTCACCTTGCAAGGGGATATGATTGTACAACTGTTTGCGCATGGTTTGATTTAACAGGCTTATGGGGTTACAAATGCCTACTTCCCTATTCACAGTAAGGCCTAGAACTCTTAAAGCCTTCGCTAAAACAAAACACTCAGGTTCACAGTGCCGGGAGACATAAATCGGCATTCATATTTAACCCGGAGTGCCTTCCCTATAAGTGCCGGGTGGACTGCCTGGTTAAATTATACTAATCATGTACCTAACATTACAGGCATGGAGAATATTCAGTTTGTATGTCCTTTCAAAAACAAAACAAAATCTTTAATCAGGTCTTCTCTATAACCTGGAATTCGGGACTTAAGGCCAGCTGAAAGAGTACTTGGTGCAAAATTTAAAAAACACCAAATGGTGCTAGAACACATAACCATACTCTCATGCCTGCCAAACTGGTTTTGCACTGTTTAGAACACGTATGTTTAAAAATTTTGCTGTTAAAAAGGGGAAGGAGAAAAAAAGGGGGTCAAAGTGCTGTGTTCAGCTTTAAACATGGATAATTTTGTTCTAACGTGTGCTTAACACAAAAAACTGCCGCAGTCGAGTCAATTCAGCTTTTTCTTCCTTGTAGCTATAGAAATATATTTGCTTATTTACCACAAAAAGGCCATACCATTGGGGGGTCTAAACAACCCGTCCACGCTGGTTTGAGGGTGGGGCATTACATAAGGAGTATTGCTCGTAAACTCGCTGCCAATGCTCTATTGGACTTGTAGTGGTACATGTTAACTTGAACTCTGATCGTGGACGGCTCATCCAATATTAAATTTTGACCAAGTTACCATACTGACCGTGTATTTGGGGTTAATTGAATCCTGTACAGCACATTCATTAATTTCTCTCTACCACAACATACGGGCCTTCCCAAAAGGACTGGAGTTTTGGACATACACCTTAGAATTAGTGGCCTAAAATACCACACCTTGTCTCTCTACAGAAAAAACGTGATTCGCTCGATTTGCCGATATAATACTTCTTTTGCTTCTGACTAGCTGCCAAATTATTTATTCGAGCTTCACTACAGACTTGGTGCATATATTCTTTCTGTTTTTCAACAAATTCATGCAGTCCTAACTCCTCACCCTCAACTTTGGGTTGCCCGTGAATGATATCTATGGGTAAACGGACATCACGCCCCAACATTAGTTCACTGGGGGTATATCCCGTACTACTCTGAATGGTAGATCGATATGCCAATAGGATATATGGAATATAGAGGTCCCAATCTTTTTGATTTTTGCTTGTGTACAACTTCAAACTGTGTTGCAGGGTTCGGTTCCAACGCTCAATAAAACCATTACTCGAGGCTCGGAAACTGGTGGTCCGGCTCTTGCGTACTCCTAGTAATTCGCAAAGCTCTTTGAACAATTTGGACTCGAAATTCCTACCCTGATCTGTGTGAATTTGTAACGGGATTCCAAAAACACTGAACACATGCTCTATCAGTGCTTTAGCAACTGAACTCGCTTCCTGATTTGGGATTGGAATCGCATCAATCCATTTGGAGAAGTAGTCACCCACACACAATATGAAACGATTTCCACGGTCAGAAACTGGGAGTGGGCCCAGTATATCTATACCAATACGTTCCATCTGAGTACTAACAGGAGTAATTTTCATGGCTGACCTAGCGCTCATTTGCGGTTTTTGTTTTTGAATGCATTTTGGGCAGCTTTTAATCCAATCAACTACATCCTTATAGTACCCTACCCAAAAATAACGCTCCTTCACACGAGCAAAGGTCTTTTCCTGCCCTAGATGACCTGCACTTTTTGCATCGTGCAATTGCTGTAAGGCGCCATTACGCAATTTCTTAGGGAGCACTAACACGGGTTTCTTTCTCCAGGGATCCCCCTTCATCCGGTATAATACCCCACTAATTATTTCCAGATCATCCCAGCACTCCCAATACCGGTAGAGAGCCTGGGATACAGTGCAGATTTGCCGCCAATCTGGTTTTTCTGCACTGTCTTCGCGGTGTCTCAAAACTTCTCCAATCTCAGGATCCTCCAATTGCATTCGCCTCAGTTCAGCCTTGCTATAGCACTGAATCCATGTGTCCGGTTTGTCTCCGGTTTTCTGACGAGAGATCTTATTGACCTTAGGAAGTCTGGCCGGGACATGCACCGGCTTTTCTTCCACATTTTTGTACATTTTGTCACACTGAGCACATTCACTTTCCCCACATGGCCGACGTGACAGGCCATCCGCGTTTCCATGGTTATGCCCGGCTCTGTGTTCAATTTCAAATTGATAAGTACCTAGGATTTCCATCCAGCGAGCCACTTGACCTTCAGGATTTTTAAAATTTAAAAGCCATCTCAGGGCACCGTGGTCAGTTCTGATGAGAAATTTTTGGCCTAGCAAATAATGATGGAAATGTTTTACCGCAGAAACGATTGCCAAGAGTTCTTTTCTGGTTACACAGTAATGTCTTTCGGGCTTATTGAGTGATTTACTGAAATAAGCAATGACCTTCTCTTGCCCATCTTGTAAGTTGAGATAACACCGCTCCAATGCCAGTATTACATGCATCACAGTCTAAAATGAACTTATCATGTTCATTTGGGTAGGCCAAAATTGGGCTGGATGTCAGTGCTGATTTCAAAGTTTGAAATGCTACTTCAGTCTCTGAGTTCCACTCATATTGATGATTTTTCTCGTTAGGATATGGGTGGTTTAGCAATCTTTCTGAATCTCTAATTGAATTACGTCGGAGGCAATCCGGTCAATTATCTTTTGCTCCAATAAATTCCTCACACAGCAGTATTTGCCGAGTGAGGTGTATCCGTCCACACTCGTTACGGGACACACCGGATTTTCAAACTTTGGTACAACTACTACACTACGACTACTGAGCAGGTACCAAGAAAACTTCTCACTTCGGTCAGATTTGTAGGGGTAGGCCATTCGGAGATAGCCTTGATTTTCTCGGGATCGGTAGCTACTCCTTCTGAAGACACAATGTGGCCTAGATAAGAAACTTTGTGCTGGAAAAGACACATTTCTCTGGGTTCCTTTTAATCCGGGCATCGGACAGCCTATGAAACACTGTATCTAACCTACCAACTGCATCCTCAAATGGGAGGAGAAAATTATCAGGTCATCAAGGTAGACTAAACATGTCTTCCAGTGTAGGGAAAAAGTAGCCGTTGCACAATTCAAACCAAAACATAATTTTGGCGGAATGCATCAGCCCTAGTGAGGTATTGAAAAGCTGTTATGGGACGTGGAGCTGGTTCTATCCCTATGCCAATACCCTGACTGTAAGTCTAAAGTTAAAAGAAGTTTGGCTCGACAAACAATCAGCGTTTCAATCGATCCGGGCTCGGTAACGAGTCCGCACTACCCGGGCATTACTACGCGCATTCATGCAATACCCATATACTATTTGGTTAGGATCTTTAGTTTTCTTGCGCACTAGCACACAGTTTAAGCCCAAGGGCTACAGCTTTCCTCGATGATTCCATGCTTTAACATTTCTTGTAATTGTTGTCTTTCTAATTTCCCTTTGGTGTATTGGCAATCTACGGGGTGCTTGACAGGTTTTGCATCGCCCACATCGATTTTTGCTGAACTATATAAGTAAAACCAGGTCATATTGGTCTTTGCAAACAAATTATACAAGAACAGTATTGTTCGCTAGCTTCGTAAAAAAAAAAATCTACTAGAGCATGCTACCTTTTGATGACAATATACTACGATTGCATCTCTCTCCGATAGAATGCAAGGACAAACAAACCACCCCTATTTTATAAAATACAATCTTCTACCCTGTGACGTGACGTCACCGCCGCATTGTTCGATCGGCCTCCATTGCGGCTTTGCGCTTCCACCATAGTGAAACCAGAAGGGTGCACCATGGAGTGGGGAGGTGGGCGGGATATTGTCATCAAACAGTGTAGCATGCTTAGTAGAACGGAAACTAGAGAACAATACATGTTCTGTATGTTTCCATTCACTAACTGCTTACCTGAAATTGTATGACAAATCTACGAATTGCATCAATTCAGACTAGCACAGCGACCCCGATGGGGGGGCATGGTGCATCCCGCTCCGAACAGGGCAGGTCGGAAGAAAGAATAAAGACAAGAGATCACAAGACAAAATCAACGGACAGACCTACTACAGCCCGCCATTAAAAATTGCTAGCCTTTAAGTATGAAAACCCACAAAGGAACTTGCCGAAATGTGGGTTGCGCCCGTCCCCGATAACTAATTAGTCTTATTTAGTCTTGTTATTCTTGTGATTTATCTGGCCCTTAGTATCAGATGTGGCAAAGCTCCCCCTTTGCCCTGGCGTGCCCACGTTCTTAAAGAACGCAGATGAGAACGTAGGCGCCCTCTTCCAACAGCCACTATTCACAAATGTCAGCGATCGAACCCCACTGTGATATGCCCAAGAAGAATAAACGCCCTAGTCGAATGATCCCCGAGTTACTCCCCTGCACGGTCATAGCTTTAGAATCACAGAACTGAGACATGCCACCTATCAAGCGTTCGCTTGGCCGCCGGTGGTGCGGTTGTACAAAGGTAAAAAATAATTGGTCGTTATCCGCTCTTAACGCGACCGTCCTGCGCAAGTACTTTTTCAAGGCGCGCACTGGACACCACACCCTTCCCCTCGCTAACACTACTGTGGGAAGCGATATCAGGGAGGAAAGAGAAGATGTTGGACGACGGGGACTGTTCTGCCAGAATCCGGACGAAAGAACATTTTGTCCCAGCATTGGTAAAAACAGTTGAAGAAGCAGAGATAGCATGTAACTCGGAACATCTTCGTCCTGTAGCCAACGCCAGAAGCATAAAACCGTTTTCAGAGTCAAATCCTAAGCGTGGCGTCCTCCAAAGGCTCAAAAGGAGGCCTGCTCAGAAACTCTAATACGGTATAAAGGTCCCATTGAGGAAACATGCTGCCTAGGTGGGGGCCGTTGGGGGGGGGGGGGGGGGGGGGGGGTTAAACATCCAGTAAGGAGCCGAGCCAATGAGCCCTCGGTATTGAGCGACGACCCATCAGCAAAACCCCTATGACGGACATAATGGCAATTTGTAATTGTGAATGGTACTGGATTCCAGTCCATCGATTTACGAGTGAGAACATCTCAACCCTCTGACACAGTTCCCCTCTATTCGGAGAAACATTCTTTTCTCTGCACCACTGGTAGTAGGGACCCAAACGCTGGAGAGTAAACTCTGAGAGTCGAGCCCTCTTCTTCCATGTGAGATGAAGTCAGCAGCTCTTTGCGAAAAGCCTGCCTGTTGGTAGCGTTCCCTGACAAGGGCCAAGCATGTCAACCTTGAGTGACTCTGGCGTCAGCTTGGGTACTTGATCCCTGGCCTGCGAAGTAAGTCTGGAAGCAGAGGCAGAACCAGTGACGACTGCCAGAAGATCCCCATCGGCCGAAACCAAAGGTGTTGAGGCCAATACGGGGAGATAAGAATCACCGCGCAATTGTCGTGGCCGATCTTCTGGACTACTCGAGGAGTAGAGAGTCATGGTGGAAAAGCGTAGCCGCAACCCTGACCATCGCTGATCGGCAGAGCGTCTGCCGCATACGCATTCGGATCCCAAGACCGAGTGCAGTATACGGGTAGTTGCTTGTTCGAGGCTGTTGCAAATAGATCTTGGCGGGACAAACATCCTGCTGAGAGCGTGCGAACCACCTGCTGGGCTATAGAGCACTCCGTGGGGGCGTTCCTGATACCCCTGGAGAGATCGTCCACCAGCAGATTGTTGGCTCCCGCTATGTGAGTTGCCACAACCTGAATACTTCGCGCTCCAGACACCAGTGAGGAAGCGGATAGTGTGAGCACACAGGATTGATTATCTTGTTCCTCCCTGTTTTTGTTCAAGTACGCAACCAAGTTGAGTTGTCGGAACTGAACTAAAGATTTTGCGACCCCCAGCCTGTTCCTCGAACGCTTCCACGAGCGTTGAACTGCCCATAGTTCGAGGAGTGTTGATGTGAACTTGAGCCTCGACTGGAAGTCCCAAACTCCCGAAGCCCTTAGTTCGTCGAGGTGGACCCCACAGCCTGTTGTCGCGCATTGTCATGGAAAGTGAATTCCCACCAATAGATGGCTTGGGAAGAGTCCACCATCGAAGCATCGCTCCTGACAAACTGTGTCATTAGGAACTAGCTTTGACAGCGGATCGTTGCTGGGGCTGTAATGAGCCAACAAGTGAACCTGAATGGCTCGCATGTGGAAATGGCACATCGGAACCAAGTCCACCAAACTGGCCATAAGTCCCAGCAACAATTATAACGACCCGAGACAAGCCTATAAAGATCTTTTTTCTCTTTTCTTGGCTGGTTTTCTTTAATCTATACTAGCCAATTCTCCTAAAACCCCTTCCACTTTGGGCCCGATAAATCGTACTACTCGGAGATATCGGGGTACGGGTAGGGCCAACCCTAACCTAGAACCGGACCAGCACTGACTTCTATCACTTTGAACTACATTTCCTCCACTCCCTCTTGTTTGTTTAGTATTGCAAAGAAATAAAAAAAATAATATACCTGCCCCCGCTGTATTATGCAATCGCTTTGTTTGTCTGGTATAAAATGTTTATTAAATTACAAATCTTTGATACTTTAGCTTAGTTAGACTTTGATATTCTGTTGTGTGTTCATTCATGTTTAACGAGTATTTTGTTTCAAGTTAACACTGATGGAGATCTCTCAGGTATGAAATTCTTCTCTACCAATTTAAAAGAATCAATAACCACCGAGAGTATTTGTTCTATCCTACACCTGAAATAGGATGAAATTCCGTCCGGCATTAACTGATTTAAAACTGCGTCCAGCCTTTATACTCAGCACATAACGGCATGCCCGCCAGAGAGATGCAGAATTCCATTTGAGAGATTCTCCTCAGCAAGTAACTAGCCCAAAATAAATTCCTAACAAGTTACCCTATTTGTTTCTGTGAATTTTCGTAATAAAGACCTACATACCGCATTTTGTCTTGGTGTGATTGTTATTTTTACATTGTTTTGGCATAATGATACACAAAATTCACGATCAAGTTACGGTACAATGCACTTTAGATACATATGGCACAGGCATGCAAGCCTGGATAAAGTACTAGTAGTACGTAACTAGATACCGTGGAGCAGTGATGAGTAACGATTCTAAAAGAAGGGAAATACTTCCTATGTCATCAGAACTCCGAGGAATAATAGGGGGAAGGCACTTTCACAGTTTCTACTGAAGGTGAAATACATCATGATTGGTATCCGTTTAATTTATGAACTTTGAGAGATAAAAAATCAGAACAGGGGATGACGGACGAAAACAACCTGTCTGTGGAGCAATAACTTTGCATCACCTACACTGCACCAACGCTGGCAGTCGTACTTTGAACAAGGTCAATACATAATGCCATTCTCGCCCGGCGTTTTAATATGCTTAGCGTTCACAACGGGGATATCCGAATACTCGTTTTCAAAAGGTACGCATTACGCCTAAAAGAAATTGCCTTTCCCCTCGACTCGGACCTCGTCTTTCCAGTATTTCCTAACAAGACCATGCTGAAATTGAATAAGGTACTGAGGATTTAAATCCTAATCCTATAAACCTATTCATGGGAGGAACCCGAACACATAAGGAAGACGAAACGTGAAAGGGTATTGAACCCGAAAGGTGACCTGGGATTTGTCAATGATTTGGTTGTGCCAAGGTAGCACAAATATAACACTTTTCATGCTGGACATACACAGGTATAAGGCACATAGGCTCTTATTGTCTGAAATGATATTACAGATCCAAATTTGGTCCGCACTTATCAGATGTATAATAAAAAAAAAGACATGCCAGAAAAATACTCGAAAGTCAACCATTCAAAAATACAAAAGAAACTTACTCCCCTCCCCACAATGGCGCCGCTAAATATTTAGCTTCGATGTGATAACATCGTCGCTACATACAGCGTGTAAACCCTGCAAGGGAGATCTTGGAGATCAGTGTTCATATAATCTTATTCTATTTGGATGAAATATTTTTGGGGGTGGGTCACTTCCCTCGTCAATCTTCCTTACTGTCTGCCGTGAAAATCAGATAAAGTTGTTCCACTTCCATGCAACAAAGCCATTTAATAAAGATAAATACCAAGTAAGGTAATAGCTCCTTCAGGCCGACCCGTCGGCCTTACTCACTGGCCCCTACATAACCTGCGCCAAAGTAATATATGATCCCCACAATTTGCAATAAAAATTCAAACTTTGCCAGATAACTTTTAACACATCTTGCCCTCCACAAAGGCTACTCGTCGTCTGCCCCGATTAATTTTTGTCCCTCCCGCTCCCCGGTTTCTGCGCAGCGTCCAAAACTTTCACCATCAGCGCTTCCCAAGGCAGATTGCTCAGGCCAGAGGCTCAAGTTTCACGTGAATGGAAAAAAGCCCAGACCAACCTGACCGGTCAGACCGTCCCCCGGACCGCGACAAAAATCGACCACTATATTTGGTGGCTATTTGCAATACGGAAATGGAAAACAACAATAGAGGGCTATCTAGCCCCCCATATAAAAAATAAAGGTTTGACTTCATTACAATAGAAATGTTGCTAAACTTGAAAATGATCATAAAAGGGTAAACACAATGGATGTTTTGTGCCCTCTTTGCCCAAAGGTGCGTCCCTGCTAGGCTGCTGATAGGGGAGTACCTATGAGGTAATCCTGAGTATTTGCAGAGGACTCCACTACTGGTGACTCTACATGTGTATCTAGACAGAAGTAATACTATGGAACTAAGTCGCAAAATTGGCTTAGTGCTCAGTTTAAATTTGCAGCAATTTCCAGTAGAGTACTGAGGATCTGGATTCACCACTAGAGGCATAACATGGTTTATTTCCTAGCACACTCAAAAAATATTGTGGTTTTAGCCTTTTACCGTGACCCGTGCTAGGCAATTTCCTGGGCCTGGGACACCAAGGATTTTAGCGGTAAAGATTGGCCTGTTGTGACATGCAGCCAGTACAATTTTGTGGGCAGACCAGACAATATCGGGTTACTCTGGTTTCACAGCCTAGAGGCGAGCCATTTTGTCTATAAATCAAGGGCAGGTTCCGGCCAGAATTCCCTATGTCTCCCTAGCTTTAGCAATGGTTCAGCTTCAATGCGCTAAAACAATGGAACTGCTAAAGGGAATCTGGGCTACTTCTAGCCCAGTTTCCCAATGATATAGAGTTAAAAAATCTCTATTATTTACCAGGCATGTCAATGATCTCAGAATGTCACACTCCTGGGGTCACACTAAGGGTACAACACAAAATATATTGAGATGTGTTGACTGAGAGGCCCTAAGGTAAATACTTTACAAGGTATTTGACAAACTATTTATTTATTTTTCCTTTCCTTACCTCAGCTGTCTCCAAAGTAACTTCAATAGTTAGAGGATGACCCAATCTTGGTAGTTCCTTGGCAAGAAGTTGCTTGGCATATGCTTTAATGCTTTGATTGTCAGGAATTGCAAGGTTAAACTGTATATGAAATATAAACAATTGATAAGTATTCATATTTCCCCCGGATAGGCTGCCACTCAGGGACATTAGAGAAAAAAGTGCACCTGGCACCCCTCAAAAAGTCTCATATCTTGAAAACTACTTGTTGCAGGCAACTCATATTTTTTATCAGATTTTGCTTTTGTGAATTTCATGAGTTTAAATAGGTAAAAACATCTGACAGTTGCTAAACAAAAATTGTACTGAAAAATATGTTTTTTGGATAAGGCCAAACTACTGGACCCCTCTTTCGTGAAACATGCCATAAGCAAACAGCAAGGGACCCAGAAAAAAAGTGTAACATAAACAGTAAAGTCATTCTGGACTTTCCTGTTTTGTTGACAATCTTTTTAAGTATTGCTGATATCTTTCCCATGCATCAACATTCCCATCAAACAGAAATGGATGACATATGAATTAATCTTACCCAGTCGGTTCCATCAGTATTGGCTTTGGACTGTGTTTCTATTTTTTCTCCTAGTCTTGACTGCACTATTACCTGTATTGACTGTCAAAAAAAAACAAACGAAGACCAAATCTACAATCGGATGGAAGACGCTTCTGAACATTCTGGATTATCAGTGAAAAACAGAGGGACAATAATCTTGTACATGGAAGGAATACTCGCTGAAACATTCTGGATTATCCAGTGAAAAACACGAGACACTAATCTTGTACATGGGACGAATTAATCTGCTGAACATTTCTGGATTATCAGTGAAAAACCAAAAGACACTATCTAGTACCACGGGATGGAATACTCTGGACAGTTCTGATTAGCAGTGTTAATGAATAATATAGTTGACAGTCAGTCATTATTGACCATGTATACGTTAGGCATTGTGCAATTATTTCCAATAGTGTGTAGTCGGGGGCAACAAGTGCACATCCAGAAAAGATCAAAGGGTTCAGATGATGGGAAAGCAGACAATTGCCATTTGATACATTTTTTATATTGTTTTGATACATATTTAAATATGTTTGGATAATAAACTTAGGACTCATTTCATTTACCTTAAATGCTAGAAACTTGGTGAATTTATTGAGATCTCTCCTTTCTCTATCACTTAGTTGACTTGCACCAGTATGATATTGTAATCCTCCAAGGGGACTAACCATTTCCTCAGACAGCCCCTTGGCAAGCATCTTACTGACTGCAATGGATGATTATGTACTTGTGAAAATGTAACCTGCAGTTAAAAAGATGAAATGACAGGTTAATAACGATAATTATATACGTGTGAGATGGGATTTTATATCCAAGACCAAGATCTTCGCCGCTGTTGCTAGATTTTTTTCAAAGGTATAGTTTTGGTGCTGTCTTTTATTAGGCAGTTCAGGTGAAAATAAATGTCTGCATCCATGGGTTTAAAATGTATGTGAAAGAGAAACTCTTCAGCAACTCGGAACATTTTGAGTCTTCCGAATTTTTGAAATCGGACATTCCGTTGCAAACTTATTCAAATTTTTGTATTCGAACATAACAGTCATTTGGAGAACAAGTGTCAAAGGTCAATTCGTTTATTTTCTTTATTCCCATGGCACCGTGGTAGTGTCCTCTTTCAACACAAAAAATATGTACAGAATCTAAACGATAAAAGGTATATCTTGATTTTTTTTAGGTTATGTTCCTGATATATGTACCTACAGATTACATAACATTGCAAGCATTTGACTCTCCATTTACCAACTAATTTTAATCATTTTTGAGGAAAAATGTTTAAATTTTGTGTTTTTCAATGAAAAGGAAAATAACCATTTCTTAATACAGATGTACTTTAAGAGAAACTTACACACTATCATTCTGCAACTTGCAGGATTTTCTCTTAAAGGCTGATTCAGAGATTTTGAAATATAATTTTTTGTGCAGTAATTAAAAATAGTCATCAAGAACTAAAGATAATCATCCAAAATGCTTAATTCGAAAGTTACAGATGAATCGGATTTTTCGTTTTCATGCAGTAAATATTTATGCACAATGTAACAGTGGCATAACGAAAATTCCGGATCCGGAATTTTATAACAAAGTTGTGATTTTCTATATGAAGGACTTCGTTTTTAGCTTAGTTATTTCACACAGTGATTAGTATATGGACAAGCATTATGCATATGCAAAAAACATGATTTGTTTGAAAAAGTATTGCGCCCTCATCGGGAATCTCTGAGTCAGCCTTTAATACACTCACATACAGAATTTTGCAGGAACAGAGTCTATTTAATAGCCTTACTTTACCCTAATTAGCATATTTTGACCAAAAATGAGCACAATTTGTATTTTTCTAAAATCACAATGCAAACAATCTGAAAATTTCAGAATTTTTCTAAACAAACCTAATTATAAACCAAGTGAGTCCAATAATGCTCTTAAATTGGCCTAATGAACATATTTTAACCAAACTTGTGCAAAATTTAAGAGTTTTGTTATTTTCTTGCATTTTGTGAGAAGTTTACAAGCTATCAGTCTGAAATTTTCATGGTTTCCCCTTCAAACCTTAACCAACACAACTATGAAGAGAGTGAGCTGTATCAAATGTTACATAGGCCTAATTTGCATATTGTTGCAAAAAATGGGCATAATTTGAGATTTTTTTTAATAAATATTTCATTTCGTGGGAAATTTACATGCTATCAATCTGTAATTTTCATGTGTTCTTCAAACCTGTACAAACACAACTTTTTACATAATGAGTTGAAAATATATTTTATGACCTAATTTACATATTTTTATCAAAATGAGCAAAAGTATATATAAGGCTGGTTTCAGCCAGCATTGTTACACAAGAGCCATTTTTTAAAAAGCCTTTACCATTCTCACCCAAGACCCTATTTTTTGAGGATTTTGAAAATTTTCACCCAAATAATCCTGACCTTCAAAAAAGCATGAGGGTCCTCCTATAAGGTCAGAAGGTCTAATCAAACACGTTGAAATTAGGCGGCTTTATAATGGAAATGGATTGATTTGAAAATGCTTCATCTACATCGAAACCCATGGATGGATACTCGCTACGAAAGCGGACTTTCCTCCCCACAATAATGGCACATCGGATGTTTAATGCATTGTATACAACTTCATATTTCACGGAGATACAAACTATTGGCATTCTTTACATCACAACTGTTTTTTCAAAAAAGTACAGCACTGGCCACACCACCACCAACAACTTGAAATGGTGGTTGCCATTTCAACTTTTGGCCATTACACAAGCTTGTTTTCGGTGGACACTTTATTAAGCATACTCATTATTTTGGAGTGCCTATTAGTGAGCAAGGGAGGTGTTGAAAAAAAAAAAAAAAAAAAAAAACAAAAAAAAAAAAAAAAAAAAAAAAAAAAAAAAAAAAAAAAATACAGAAAATTCTTTATCAAATGTAATCTAGCACACTTGTTGATTTTCTGGAACTATTTCGTTGTTTGTGGAGAAAAAAAATCATGAATTTTTCAAAAATCCTTATCTCGGACAACGCATTGATTCACAAGCAACAAACACCCAAGCTGTAGCTTGTCATCAGAACTTTTCCAAAAACCCACACTCTGAAGGCCAGTAAACCAGTCAAAACGCTCCAATTTACATTATTTCTCAGTCACAGTAGTCATTAAAAAATGCTAAGTTCACAAAATGGTGCCAAGCAGCGTGGTCTATGTTTACCATCGTTCAATGGGGGCGTTGAAGGAGCTAAAAACTGCTCATTTGTAGTATGGACTTATCAACGGTTCTCAAAAAGCGATAGCTTACCCAACCCTACAAATTATTTTTCGATTCCGTTTTAGAACGTTAGAGGGAAGAAGGAAGATACCACTGCCAACAAACATATTTCAGTGGGAAGAAAATGACATTGGGATTGGAATTAAATTGATAATTTCGGCATAGAATGTGTTTGTTATCTACGCACCCAACGATTAATAATAGGTACACTGAAACTGCCTACTTTTATAATAGTTAAACAAAAATTCATTAATTAGTACTTCTGAAGTACAAAATTCAGGGGAATAGTTCCACATCAGTGGACGGGGCAGCGCCGGATCGATACTATAGCGCCATTACTCACATTTGTAAGCAAATTGTAGATGTATTTTTGTTAGTTATAAGCTTTTGTGCAAATCACTGTGATGATTTGTATTAAAAGCAACTAGCAACAACTTGGGATAAGGAGTAATTTTATTTGCAGTTTTGTATATGAATCAGTAAATCAGCTGCTACATGTTTTTAAAACACTGTTAGCCAAACCTAAAAATCGACAGCGGTCCATAACGAAAACCTCATTCCGATTTTAAAGATTGCGTCTGATTTGCTGTATTTAGGGGTTTTTGCATTGCGAAATATATATAGTTGGGTAATAATTTTCTGGCCAAGTATAAGTACGACCGCCTCCCCGCCAACACGGCGCACCACTGGGTTGCACGTAGACGCAGATCAGGCAACAAGCAATGCGCGTGTATCCAAGGGCCAAGAAATTTTACATCAAACCTATGTACATGGCATGGCACTACAGTTAGGCCCGACCAGAGTGCAACACTTTCGGGCGGGCTCCGTTTCAAAAGCTGTCATCATTTGACGAGCTAGTAATAGCTTTACGTGTGGTCCTATGGAAGAAAAATTTTAAACATCTTTTTTTTTTGTACCATAGACCTTGTGGACTAAGCCGGATGGAGGTGGTGACTGTGTAAAACTTTGATTCATAAATTAACAAAAACAAAGTACCGTAATTTTCGGAATATAAGCCGCGGCTTATAGTTGTTTTCAAAGGCCTGCAAAGGATGCCGCGGCTTATAAATCGAAGCGGCTTATACGTGATGTTGTATGTAAGTTTAAATTAAACCCACAATTGAGGTGACTCTTGGAAGCAACATAAAAATTAAACCCACCGACAATCTGAAGAGTCCTCAATTTACCAACTTGGCATGTGTGTTGTCAAATCCTTTGTGTGATTATTGCCCACTTGATAATTCATCAATATGAAGTACTTTCAGTTGAGACTCTAAGTAATAAACTTAAAAGCAGCATTGAAGCGGCTTCGTCTGTATACAAATGACTAGACAAGAATCAAAACTATTCGATCGCCCACATGACAATACCAGTACTCACAACATCGACCCCCCCAGCGGGGGAACCAGCTCGATCGCCCAGACAGGACAATACCGTGTAATACTCACAACATCGACCAGCGGGGAACAAGCCAAGATCGAAAACCAGACCCTTGTGTTTCTGGCCATCAATGTAAATTTCCCCGTGTATTTTACACTAAAAAAACTTCCGCAATAGGG